>JAODAL010083066.1:0-11372 GCA_025379985.1 Phyllomedusa bahiana
ATTTTTCACCAAATGGGATCAGGTCATACATCTGGGGCGCGGTGGTAGGGGCAGAAAAAAGTCCAGTTGTGCACTCGTCGGGCTCGCACTTTTCGTGTTTACCCACCCCCAAGTGAGCCAGGATCTCCCCTTTTTAACTTAACCTAGTCCTTGGGCATCTTGCTCACTGAGGTCAAAATACACCTTTTGCAGTTCCCCAGTTAGGCAAGGCGGCAGCACTTCACCCCACTGAGCTAAGCGGTAGCTTCTGTTGCTCTACGCCCATTTCGAAGACCCTTAGGTAGGCCTCAACGTCATCTATGCACGCATTTTCTGCAGGAATGACTGTACGGCAGCATGGTGGTGGCCCAGCGAGCTTGGCGTTCTTTGAACATTTTGCGCCAGGGGCAGGATTTTGCCTCGGAGCTGCTTTTTGATGTGTTGCTGCTCCTGTGAAGGAAGATGGTTAGCCTCTATGAGTAGGGCAGGGGTTTTCTGTCTGGGCAAGCAGGGCCTCCTCATGAAACCTTCTGCTGGTTCGCTGTCATCAGCGGGAGATTACTGTTAGCCTGGATAAGCTGTTTTAAAAGTTCATCCATCCTGGCTGTCCAATTTTGCTGCGCAGCTGCAGTTTTTTTACCCAGTAATAGATTTTAGCACTATCCAGACACTTTTTTCATAGAGAACTATGGATTACGCCTCCTCTCCCCGGGCGTATAATACGATCGTATTGTATGCGCGGCGAGATAAGTGATATGTCAATTAGTTGCGGCAAATACGCGGCACAAGTAATGCATGTCTACGGGGGCTGACGGGCTGAAGCCCCCTCACCAACACCCCGGAGCACGCGCTGATCACACTACTCCCAAATAAACCCGGCATAATTGCAGCCGTACTGTACGCCTGCAATTATGCCGTGTGAACATAGCCTTAATAACAGGCTCAAAGTAAAAAAACAACACACCCGCTTGGGTGTGCTCTAACTAAACAAAGTAACAGCCCTTGCTACACAAGAGACACACTAAGGGCCACTATGGTTACTATGGGCAAAAGAGTGACCTTTAGACCTAAACAGTTTTCATACATGTGGCCCTAAGCGCTTCTGTACAGAGACTAGACCACACAAGTACCATGTGCTACCTACAATGTGGCTTTTAGCTTTCCACCAGCAGCCATGACAGGCCTGCAGACTGAGGCTTTATTTGGCCTGACACCAGCCTCAAACCCGGTGCTGGGGGTGGCCACCCACCCTGCCTTGACCAGTCCGGAAAAGCCGACCCAGACAAAAGCGGATGGAACCCCCTTATACTAAGCATGTCAATAGCATAGTGCTACTGACACACAAGATGCCTCCTGTCACTGTCTCACTAAATGTGTATATATATATATATATATATACTCCACATACATTGCCATACATAGTATGTGGAGCAAAAGGGGTGGAATATGTTGGTTGTCTGAATATATTAGCATGTTCCAGTGTAAGAGAATGCCTTTACATGAGTTATGCGCATCAGCATTTAGATGGAAGAAGATTAGGGGAGTCTCAGCAACATTTTCTCATTCACAGGCCCTCATTCTTTCACAAAGCCCAGATGGATCCAATCCTTCCTTTTCAGTCAAATCTGAGATAATACATTTTTCTAACATGTTGTTAATGGGGTGCTTTATCTTATTATATGTAAAACTTCTGGGGCAATTGGTGACAAAATACTGATGTTTATGCTTTACACCACATTTATTGTATGTTTTAGACAGTTTTTAGAGACTTCTACATCATGTCAGACTAAAGGGGTGTGGTTTTGGTAAAAGGAGCATGGCTTCATAAAAGAGAAGTGGCTGCATAAAGCGGGTGTAATTTAACGTGCGACACCAGATGCCAGAAAATGCACCAAAATTTTGTGGACACAAATAGAGATGGGCGAATTTCTCAAAAATTCGATTCGGTCACTTCGTCGAATTTTCCGACAAAAAAAATTCGGTCCGAATTACTTCGGCACAACGCGAAAAAAAGCAGCTATTTCCAGGCTGCACAGACCCTGAAAGGTGCTGTAAAAACTTGTGCCATGCTAAATATGAAGGGAAGCTTGGTTTGGTCTTCATAAAATTTGGTTTTAGTATGACACCACATGACTGCCGCCGCTCTTAAAACACTTCATATAAAATTTTCCCTGGACTTAAAGGCAAAACTGCCCAAAAAATCGAAGCGGAATGTAGCCTGAAAAAGTCATGGCAGCGAAAGGGGGAAAAAACACGCAGAACTCGTGGCAACATTAGTGACAGATGTGGAGGTAAACGGCGGCACCACAGCGCAGAGCAGGCAGGGGCAAATGACTTTCTGGGGGTGGCAAAACAGGGGGAAAGCCCAAGTGGCACAATGACTGAGAGGGAGGTCAGGCGGACAAAAGAGGTCAGGCAGTGGCCAATGACATTCTGGAACGGAAAAACAGTATTGGCCAAATGGCACAATCACACATGTGGAGGTCCCAGGGGCAGCAGAAAAGAGGTCAGGCAGGGGCACAAGACTTTCTGGGGCGGCAAAACAGTATTAGGCCACAGAGTGGCACAAACACCAGTGTGGAGGTCACGGGGGCACTATAACGGGCAGTGGCACAATGACATTCTGGAGGCGGCAAAACTATTGGCCACAGATGGCACAATCACACAGTGTGGGGGTCACGGCGGCAGCAGTATGAGGTCGGGCAGTGGCACAATGCATTTGGAGGGGGAAAAACATATTGGGGCCACAGAGTGGCAAGTGTACAGTGTGGAGGTCCACAGCACAGCAGAATCGGCAGTGGCAAATGACATTCGGGGGCGGCAAAACAGTATAGGCACAGAGAGGCACAATCACACAGTTGGGGGTCACGGCGGCAGCAGTATAATCAGGAGGGGGCACAATGACATTCTGGAGGGGCAAAACAGTATTGGGGCCCAGGTGGCACGTGAATACAGTGGGAGGTCAGACAGCAGCACATGAGATCGGGCAGTGGCACAAGACATTCTGGAGGGGGCAAAACATTTTAGGCCACAAGGGGCACAACACACATGTGGAGGTCACGGCGCAGCAGATGAATCAGGCAGTGGCACAATGACATTTGGGGGCGGAAAAAACAGTATTAGGCCACAGATGGCACAATCCACTGTGGAGTCACGACAGCAGCAGCAATGAGATCAGCAGTGGCACAATGAATTCTGAGGGGGGAAAACATATTGGGGCCACAGATAGGCACAATCACACAGTGTGGAGGTCACGACAGCAGCAGCATGAGATCGGGCAGGGGCAAAATGACATTCTGGAGGGGGCAAAACAGGAGGAAGCCACAGAAGGCACAATGACTGAGAGCGGACAGGGCAGCACAGCAGGGGTCGGCATGGCACAATGACCAGTTGGGGGGCACGGAGTCACACGGGAGCACAGCAGCAGCAGAGGTCAAGAGGGGCACAATGCATTCTGAGGTGGCAAAACAGGGGGAAGCCACAGAGGGGCCAAAAACGAGAGCGGAGGCACGGGGGCAGCAGCAGAGGTCGGGGCAGGGCCCAATGACACAGTGTGGAGGACATGGCAGCAGCCACAGCACAGCAGGGGGTCAGACAGTGGCACAAGACACAGTTTTGGATGTCCGGCAACAAAACGCACAGCAGCATAGGTCAAAGTGGCAAAATACAAGTGTTAGGTGGGGGGGCAATACCAGCCCTGGTAAAGATGGTGGTAGGCAATGGAAAAACTGCAGCAATGTGTGGCATCAGGGGGGTTTGGCGGCATCAAATAGTGGGGGGCGGTATTTTGAACCCAGCTGACACCAAAGGCATTGGTGTGTGGAAATCCCTGGCCGATCCACGCCTGATTCATTTTGAAAAAGGGGTCAGTCGTTCCACATTTCCCGTGGACAAGCGGGTTCCCCTTTGGGGGTAACGAGGCCCCCGCCCACTAAAACCCCCCTCTGATCCCCACACTCGGGGCCGGGCAGGAACTTCCCCACTGAAAACTGGGCAAGTTGGGGCCAACATCCAGTTTTGTGCCCAGTATCCAACATCTTCTAACGAGGGGCAGAGTGCGCCCAAAAAGGGGCCACAACCTTTGGGTTAGGACTGCTCCGGGTCCGCGCTGCTACGTTTTTGGCGACTGCCCCCCTCACGGGCGGGTGAAGGAAGCGCTCTCAGTACTCCAGACTAGGTTACACGATGGACGGGTACGCCCAAACCCCCCCCCCTTCCCCCCGCACCACGCAGTAGTACGTGACGCGGGGAACCCCCCGGTCAAACCTTCAGAGGGGGTGTGCCGCACAAGGCAGGGGCCAAACTGATTACGGAGGTTTTCCCCTTTTGTATTTGATTTGTTTCCCTCCAATAGCTGGGAAAAAAGGCTCCCTTTTGGCCCGGTAGCGAGGGTCCAATAGGGGGGAGCCCCCAAAAGTCATTCCCCTGCCGATCTGACTATTCGGCTGTCACTAGCCGGGCAAAAAAGCATGCGGGGGGCCATCTGCCAAGGACTCTGATGGCCTCCCTGCCCCATTTCAGCTGTATACGCCACGTGTTTGGGCCCACTGCCTCATCTTCCTCACCCATCCAAACCTCCTCCGCGCTCCTGCTCCTCCTCTCTGCACCTGGGAGAAAATCCACTCATTTCACCAACAATGCTTCTGCTCCAATTCCCCCCCTTTCCTCCCCCCTTTCTTCCCCCGGACTCATGGGCCCCACGAGATGTATGCCAGGTCTCCAGTCCCCCCCCCAAACAGTTTTTCAGCATCTGTTCCAGGACTAAACAGTTAAGACGTTATTAAACCCGTACCCCCGGGCGATGACAAATAACGTCACCTCCCTGAATGGCCTCAACAAACCGGTGCACCATAGCTCCACTGGCTGACACAAAGTTACACAGGGGAGTCTTCTTTCTCCCCTTGGATCATCAAAAAATCGTTAATGGCCTTTCTCTGTTCATACAGTCGGCCCCAACATGTGCGGGCGGGAAATTTCCAGCGGGTGGAAAACATCGCATATCAGAGTGTTTGGGGGAGCCCTTTCTGCCGCGCAACTCGAGGAGGGTGTTCCGGCTTTGTACAAAAGGATAAATGCATGCACATTTTTTCCTGGCCTTTTTTCAAAATGTTCTGAAGATCGGGGGAAGATTTAAAGGAACCTTTTCAAAACCAATTTAAACACAGCCCCAGGGGGGCGCAGGACCATCCCTCCCGGGCAGCCGGACACCATGTTCCTCCCATTGCCGCACCATGGTTCCGATTTGCAGTTGGCGCGGAGAAAGCCCACATCGATTTCTTGCTGCATACGGGGAGCTTTCCTCCCCTGTGTGACTTCGTTCCCCGAGGCAACCGGTGAGAACTGCGTGACACCGCTGTGCCCTACACATGTGGAATGAGGGAGCAACTTTTGGAGGCTGAGATGGGGGTGATGGGGGGGGAAAAAGGGCGGACTTTGGCGCGGGCAGCAGTTTGCCAACTGGAGGAGAAAGGGGATCCCTGCCCAAGTTGTTGGGTGTGCCGGGCAAAAGCACATTCCCCCAGGGGGCCGAAAAGGGACAGTACTGGCCCTGACCGATTAAAGCTCCAGACTCCGCCTGCCGGCCCCTTGGAACAAACCGAAAGGCCAAGGACTGACCCCCTTCTTCACATTTTTTATAAGTGCGGGACCCCCTTTTTTGGGAAAATAAATTACGGTTTGGAACTCTCCATCTCAGCTGGGCACAACCTTATTTCTCTGAAGGGTGCAGAGTCCACCTTTGGGAAAGGGAGGGACTGCAATCCCAAAAATTTGGACAGGAGCCCGGTCAGCTGCTAAACCTTTGGGAGGGTTGGACGCATAATTTTTTCTTTTTGCAATCGCCCGCGAACGACTCTGGCCCCAAAGTAGCGAGGAGCAGGACATCTGGACCGGCAATGATGTCAAAAGAAACACCCCCCCCTTCTGCAAGGGGGGAGCCTTTTTGACTCTGCATGGCATGCTGCCACGGGCGCCGTGTGCTTTTGCTGGGGCGGCAGGATGGACCACCACTTTCTGAGCCACGTTTCTCCCGGGCCACCGAAGGGACGTTGCATGTGTTGACGCAGGGGCCATGGTGCCAACTTACTCCCGGCCACCTTCACTTTCTGCCCACGATCACTATACCCAATTCGGCTCCTCCGGTTCTTGCAAAAAAACGCCAAAAACCGCCGAGTTCGATTTTTACCGCCAACGCCCGACTGGTGCTACTGCCGCCGCTGCCTCACTGACCCCTGTGCCGCTACTTTTTTGGGACCTGCGAAGCGGTTTTTTACCCCGGGGCCCCGTTTGGCTCCCACCTCCACTGGCTATCCTGCTGACTCATGGCCCCCAAAACCCACTTGCTGGCTGCGCTGCGCCTGACGCGCAAGCTACGACTCTTCTCCTACGAATGAAGCCCTTCCTCACCCGCTCCCAAGTGCGTCGGGACTCTCATCTATTTGTGTTTCATCGTCACTCTGTCCTCATCCCGTTCTTTGGGATGCCCGGGGCCTCTCCAACTGACCTCCCATGCCACTCTCCACATCTATACTTTGCCGCCTACTGCAAGAACAGGGATATTGGGCCCCCTTCTTTGTGCCAAGTACTGCTGACTGCCCTCCTCAATTGTTCATCCTCGCTATATAGGGGCCTTTTTGGCCCCGACCACATAGTAGATCTCTGGCGAGGCAACCCGGGGGGACAGAGGCGGGCTGAGGGCAGGTAGGCCCCTCCCGCCCCGGGCCCCCCTGCCCAAATAAGGGTTGTGTCTGATTCCCACCGACTCTTTGGGTGGTTGCAATGTCATCTGGGAGGGGAAAAGGGTGACCAGTCAACCAATCAAGAACCCTTGGGGTTTCGAACAACCACGGCCCCCCAGATGACAGCGGCAGTTGGGCCTCACCGAGTGACCCCTGCTGCGACGTCCCCTTGCTGTGCGCGACCTGGCCGTTCCAGGAATGTTTGTGCCACTGCCACCGCAGGGGAAGCCTGCCACCTCTCTGTCTGACAACGTTTGTTTTAAAATGACAACACTTTTTGATTAGAATCTTATATGATAAATAACACCCGTTTTTGACTCTAAAAGAACCCGTAACAAACTTGGGTAACCCTTTGGGTAAAATTGCCTCCACAAATGGGCAGGGAAAAATTTTCTTTATGTGTCGTTTAAAAAAAAACCTGTGTTTTACTAAATGTAAAAGCACAAACAGCTTAAAAAACCTTCGGACATGAAAATTAGGCACGGAAAAATGTTAATTTTTTTCGTTAAAAAAAGACGGTTTTTTTTTGTAGCAACCCCCAAAACAAGCTTAATTAACCCCCCGGGTGTAAATTGCCCAAAGAATTGAGCCGCACAAAATAGTACTTGTAGCGGTTTCAATTGCGTGTTTTCACGCCACACAACAAGAATACATTTAATTAACCTTTTTTTGTGAATTGGCTACAGGAAAAAATTTTTATATTTGGCGTTGAAAAAGAAAATTTATTTTTTTCAGCACACCAGCAAACAACGCTTTAAATTAACCCCTGGATGTAAATTGCGCCAAAGAATTTTACCGCACAAAATCGTAGCTTTGTAGCATTTACAATTGCGTGGTTTTTTTTAAGCCCCCAAAAAAAGAATACATTGTAATTAACCTTTGCTTTGAATTTGGCTACAGGGAAAAAATTTATATATTTTTGGCGTTGAAAAAGACGGGGTTTTTTTTTGTCAGACACCAGCAAAACAACACTTTTTTTTTTTTTTTTTTTTTTTTAATTAACCCCTGGATTAAAATTTCACAATAGAAAATTTAGCCGCACAAAATATAGCTTTGAGCGTGTTACAATTGCATGTTTTTTTACCCACACAACAAGAAACAGTTTAATTAACCTTTGCTTGTAATTAGGGACAGGGAAAAAAGTAATATTTTGGGGTTGAAAAAGACGGTTTTTTTTGTCAGCACACCAGCAAAACAACCTTTAATTAAACCCCGGATTAAAATTGCCAAAAAAATTGACCCCACAAAAAAAGCTTTGTACGTGTTACAATTCGTGTTTTTTACGCCACACAACAAAATACATTGTAATTAACTTTTGCTTTTGAATTAGGCTACAGGAAAAATTTTATATTTTGGGGGTTTAAAAAAAAGGGTTTTTTTTTGTCAGCACACCAGCAAAAAAAACGCTTTAAATTTAACCCTGGTTTTAAATTGCGCAAAGAATTGGCCCACAAAATAGAAAAAAAACTTGTAGCATGTTAAATTTGTATTTTTTTACGCCACACACAAGAGATACAGTTGTAATTAACCTTTTGCTTGGAATTGGTACAGGGAAAAAAGTAATATTTTGGCTTGAAAAAGACGGTTTTATTTTTGTCACACACCAGCAAAACAACCTTAATTTCCCCCCGGGTGAAATTTCGCCAAAGAAATTGGCCGCACAAAATCGTACTTGTAGCTGTACAATTGCGGTTTTTTACGCCACACCAAAAAGAAACGTTGTAATTAACCCCTTTTCTGTGAATTGGCTACAGGAAAATGTATATATTTTGGTGTTTTAAAAAACTTTTTTTTTGTAGGAAAACCCACAAAACAAAGCTTAAATTTCCCCTGATTAAAAAGCGCAATAGAAATTTAGCCGCACAAAAAATAGCTTTTAGCGTGTTACAATTGCGTGTTTTCTACCCACACAACAAGAGATACAGTTGTAAATTTAACCCTTTCTTGTGAATTAGGGTTCAGAAAATTTTAATATTTTGGCGTTGAAAAAAAAACGGTTTATTTTTTTTAGCACACCCGCAAAACAACGCTTAATTTAACCCCTGGAATTAAATTGAAAAAAAAATGACCGCACAAAATCGAGCTTTGTAGCTGTTTACAATTGCGTTTTTTTTTCTAAAGCCACACAAAAAAAATACATTTAATTTAAACCTTTGCTTTTGAATTAGGCTCGGAAAAAATTTTTATATTTTGGCGTTTAAAAAAAAACGGTTTATGTTTGTCACCACCAGCAAAAAAACGCTTTAAAATTTAAACCCCCGGTTTTTAAATTGCGCAAAAGAAATTGAGCCGCACAAAATAGCTTTTTTGCTTTTACAATTTCTGTTTTTTTTACCCAACAACAATAGAAACAGTTTTAATTAACCTTTGCTTTGAATTAGGTTACAGGAAAAATGTATATATTTTGGCGTTTTAAATTTAGGGTTTTTGGGGGCACCACACCACAACAAAGTTTAATTAAAACCCCCGGGTGTAAATTGGCCAAAAATTGAGAACACAAAATAAGTAGCTTTGTAGCGTGTTAAATTGCTGTTTTCTACGCCACACACAAAGATACAGTTGTAATTAACCTTTGCTTGTAATTGGCTACAGGAAAAATTTATATTTTTCCTTTTAAAAAAAACGTTTATGTTTGTCACACACCACAAAACAACGCTTAATTAACCCCTGGGTTTTAAATTGCGCAATAGAATTGAGCCGCACAAAAAAGTAGCTTTGTAGCGTTTTAACAATTGCGTTTTTTTCTACGCCCCACAACAAGGAAAACATTGTAATAACCTTTTCTTGTGAAATTAGGGTTTCAGGAAAATGTAATATTTTGGGGTTTTTCAAAAAAAACGGTTTCTTGGGGGTCACCCCACCAGCAAACAACGCTTAAAAAAACCCTGGATGTAAATTGCGCCAAAAATTGGGAAAACCAAAATAGTAGCTTTGGTAGCGTGTTCAATGCGTTTTTCTACGCCACACAAAAAGAGATAAGTTGTAATTTAAACCCTTTGCTTGTGAATTTGGCTACGGAAAAAAATTATAAAATTTTGGGTTGAAAAATAAGGGTTATTTTTTTTCACACACCAGCAAAACAACGCTTAATTAACCCCTGGGTTTAAAATTGCGCCAAAGAATTGAGCCGCACAAAATATACTTTGACGTGTTACAATTGCGGTTTTCCCCACCCACCAAAAAGAGATAAGTTGTAATTAAACCCTTTTCTTAATTAGGCTACAGGAAAAATGTATATTTTTGGGTTGAAAAAAAACGTTTTTTTGGGGGCAACACACCACAAAAAAACGTTAATTAACCCCCGGATGTAAATTTCCAATATAATTGAGCAGCCAAAAATGAAGTGGAATTGAAATTTTACAAACGCGTTTCTTTTAAAAGAATACAACAGGGAACCCGGGTTTTGATCCCCCTTGGATATTGAATGTAAAACAGCTGCATGGGCGCACACAATTTCAGATCCAATACCCCAAAAAATTTGAAATAAACATTAAGAAACATCTCGAGACAAGCTAACACCCCACAAAAATCACAAAATAAAAATCAAACTTCAGTAAGACATCAGCCCGGCAGCCCCCTTCCCCGATGAGCACGTGAGAGGAGTGTGGCCCCCGGGGGTCGCGCCCGGGCTTATATAGTGCGGGACTCACAAATCCCCCCGGGCTCTGATTGGCTTCACCTCTGCACATTCCCTCAGGGTATCCCTTCTTCCTCCCAAGTCTTTGCCCCAGTACCCATTGCTCGAGGCCATTTTTTTCAAACAAAGGCACACTTCGTTCACCCCCAATACCCCAAATTTGACTTCATTCCGAACGGAAGTTTCCCCCAAAATTCTAAAAAGAATTCCACTTCGTTAGAATCAATTCCCCATCCTTACAAACAACCAACAATAAATGGATAAATTTTGACAAGTGTCTTTTAAACCCCCCAAAATTTTTTTTTTCATTGATAAATCTATTTGTTTTAACTTTTTAAGCCTTAGACCTACTAAGGCACAAAATTTGCTCTAAAAAAATTTATGAATTTTATATTTTTTACATTAAGGGGAAACTCTCCTTAGGAGAGCCACCAAAAAATTGGTTGTGGAGGATTACTCGCCTATAGACCTCACTGACTGTTTTTCATAAAACAAAGGCTTATGGGAAAAGAGCGAGGGAAATCCACACGCACTCACTGGGATGAGTTATCCTCAATTTACACTTAGCTCCAGAGCTTTCAAAGTGAAAAGGGTTTTAATCAAACCATTTTTAAATTCAGATGCAAGGATTTGCCCCTCGCAGGCGGCAAAACTTACTGGTTTGGGTGGGTGGAAAGGGGAAAGTGATTAGGGGGAAAGATCCTCCTTGAGGAGGCCACCAAAAATTGGTTTGGGGTGAGGATTTAACGCATATCAACCCACGACGTTTTTTTTCTACAAGCATTTTGGGGGACTTTTTGCTTTTTTTCAATATATAGGTATTTTTCTGCTGTTTTTGAAGTTCTACGGAGAACCTTATTTTAAAAAAAAACACGAGAAGAAAATGCCTTACCTACAAATCCCCAAAATGTCACAAACAGACTTTTCTATAGTTTAATATAACTTTTGAAGTAACCTCTGACCGATCCATGTTTGACCGTAAAATTTTCTGTTAAAAACTCCAAAAAAAAAATCCAAGC
>JAODAL010083067.1:0-11372 GCA_025379985.1 Phyllomedusa bahiana
TGATACACACTTGTTTTTGACCTCAAAATCAAATCATGATACACGCGTTTCGTCCCAGGTCAGCAGACTCTTCAGTAGGGATGTCTATAAAAATCAACAAATACACAAAAAATTATTTAAAAAAAAAAATAAATTGATTTTTACTCATCCTTTTGTGTCCTACTAAACTTTTGACCAATATGTGCAGATGGATTCCTAGGACACCGACAATGGGAGATCCATCTATTGTAAGGTGTTGTGACTTAATTACACTAGATCTTTGCTATATACCTTGATAGGGATGAGACATTACTATGATTCACCTTTTTTCTACCTGTATTAGATGAGGTACATATTTGGGGAAGGCTCTCATGACTGATTGGAGAAAGGGAGGCACTTTCACTATTTAAACTCCTTTCATCTCCAATACACTTGGGACTTCATCAACATTGGTAGACCATACTAGCTCCCATAATTCAGTCTCCAGGAGGATACATTATCCTAATCTGTCACTTTTCACACTCACAAGGTATTTTCATTTTTGTTGATTTTTATAGGTATCCCCACTGAAGAGTCTGCTGACCTGGGACGAAACGCGTTTGGTGCTTAATATAAATGTGGATCATGATTTGATTTTGAGGTTAAAAACAAGTGTGTATCATGATTGGATTTAATAAATAGATACAATTTGGACAAATTCATATATGCTCTGTTATACTCTAAAATGATCTTTTTTATAACATAGTTTTTCAACCTATGATTATTTGGTTTAGGAAGGGCAATATATACATGGAAATTGCTCTATTTTGTATCCTTATATTGTCCTTTTTATAGATTCCCACTATACCTAGTTAGGGAAATTAGTAGGGCAAACTAGAAGTGTGGGGTTGCCCTTATCGGGGTGGGTACCTTGCGAAGGGCTCTTTAGGGTCATTGAAATTATTAGGAAGAGAAATATGATTGGACTATAATTCTTTGAGATACTCTTTCACGTTTGAATATGTTGTCCCTATCAGTCTAAGTTTTAGGCAAAAATATATATGTATATGATTATTAAAAGCTAAGTTTTAATAGAGGGGTATTTTTGTGATGTATTGTTGGTGTTGGGCCTCTATTGGACCAATTTTTGGGGATTTTGAACAGAGTGTAAGGAATCATTAATAGTCATGACAAAGGCCTGGTTCACATTTATGTTGGAGGTTCCATTTAGAACCTTCTTTGTAGAGTCAGCACCGGATCCACTGAACGGTGGACACTAAAGGTCCGATAGTCACTACTGAATATAGTGGGGTCTTTTGGGTATTGTTTATGGCTTCTGTCATATTAACAGAAAAAAATATTGCTGCATGCTGCGCTAGTTTTTCATTTTGATGGAATCTGCACCGTAGGATCCAGACAAAGATGTGAGCTTAGCTTTACACCCATACAAGCAATAATGGAAACACCAAGCAGAGTTGTAAGCAAAGATAGTATAAGCAACCAATAGGAAAAATGCTGGATGGAATGTATGTGCCACTGAGGTTACAGTATGTTATTACTATGATTAAAGTGTAACAATTGAAACACGTCAGTGTTTATCTCTCTCCTCAATTTACCATGTAAATATTTGGATCTGAGATTGGATTTTAATAGAAGGAAATAAAGAGATATTTAACTGACTCTGCTGATATGGAAGCTGGTGCATCTCGCAAACCTTTACTGATAACAGTGGTATAAAATCCTCAGTTATGATTTTTAATTTTTATAGTGCAGGGAAAAGTTTTTACATTTGTTTTGCTGTCTGTGCCCCTGTTTAGAAGATTTCATCTCACTTTCTGTCTCTCGTGCCGCTGGGTCATGCTCGCCCTTGAAGTTCCACGGCTTCTAGCTGCTGTGGAACTTGGAGCTACAAGTGCCAGCATGCCACAGCAGCACATGTGGCTAAACACATGTACTAATCAGAACCTATACAATTAGTACAGGGGCATGTTGGCACTTGTAGTTCCACAACTACCAAAGCCAGCATACCACACATGTACTAATTGTATGGGTGTTGATACAGTAGAGTACCATCATTGAAAAGAAGTGGGGCTATATTGGTCACTGATTAATTATTATTTTTTTTATATTTCTTAAGTGTTAATTTTGATTAATTCTGTTTCTTTATTTTTCTTACTTTAACAGATGAAAATACACACATGAGATGTAAAAATCTTCGGTTTTCTTTTAGTGGCATAATAATTCTGCACACTAATAGTTGCCTACACAGATATTCTCCTAAGAAAGGCAAAACCTTCATATATATTCAGGGTGGAGGTTTATTAGTAGTTTGGATTGACCGACAGTAATAATTGTGCACAAAGTGTACTTTAAAAAAAAATATAAAAAATTGTATGTGATAAGCCTGTATAGTGGGGAAAGGAGGTTTGTTTTGTTGTTACTTCATTTTATTTTTTCCTTTTTTACATTTTTTTTACCCAATATGGCACTTGACTGAGCGATCGCTTGATCTCATGACTGTACTGCAATTTAAATTACCCAAAACTGTCAGTAAATGTAAGTTCGGGGCATGGCAGGCCTACATCACAGACAGACCTAAAAATGGCCTCATGACAGGAGGAGGGGGATATCACACAGCAGGCTGCCGATGAAGGACACAGGCCGCCCCCATTCCTCTGCTGCGGTGGATATTGACTGCAGCATCTAAGGGGTTGAACAGCGAGGAGCAGCATGCTCCTTCTTCTCCTTGCAGTCCTGAAGATGTCTCGGGAGTGTTTATGACCTCTGCATTAGGAAAACTAAAATAATCATAGACTTTTCTTATTGTGAGCTTACCGACGATGGTGGTCATCAGTGTTGGACTGGGGTGCCTAGGCCCACGGTGTCCGTTGTTTTTCTGGGGGTACCATTGACATTTCCCCATTGGGGATTTATTTTTACCCACCCCACTACTTAAAAAAACTACATTACTACCTCCAAAAAACTTTTTTTCCTTTTTTTCTATTTTTTTTGCCTCTTCTGATGATTTTTATACAGTTAAAAAGCAACTCCAAGTCTACCATGCTAAGGGGCCCACTATTTCCCTATTGCCCAGTCCAAGCCTGGTGGTCATGGTGGAGTAGGGCGTCATGGTTACTTGGTTTCTAGTAAATTAAGTTTCTGACACCATAATACCCATTCAAACACTACACATCAACATTGAAATCAGTGTCATACATAGAGGGGTCGGGTCCATTAGAGCAAATTTCACCCCATGGGATAGATTGTAAAGAGGGGGATACCTGATGGACCATGGTCCTACTACATCTATCCATATTCTCTTATAAAGCAGATTCATCCAGTTTGTCCCTCTCTATTCCCCCTCTCTTTGGAACTCCGTCACTGTTCTTAGAAAGCTGGGACCAGAACGTTGCAGAAAACTGTTTAGGCCCCGTTCACATGATAGAATTCTATGTGGATTTAGGCGCTAATATGGCCTCATATATGAAAACTGTTTAGGGCTAAGGCTACGGCCACATGGCAAGTATATTGTAATTTGTTGGTATTTTATTGTCTTTTCAATGGTGTTAGGGGACTGTTCCATCCGCAGTTTGCGGATTTGCCCGTCCCCCCTAACCACGGATATAAAAAACCTTCTGCCTGAAAACCCAAAGGAAGATTTCACATGGTAGGTTTTTTTTTGGGTGAAAATTTCCTGGGTGAAAATCCCTTTAGTTAGACTTTTTGGTGATTTTTTATTAAAGTATATGGTTGGATCTTGTCAGTTTCAGATGATTTCCAAATCGACAAAACCCCTCCCCGAAAATCTGCAAAAAAAAAACCAAGCCCCCCCTTAAACGTAGCCTTAACTTTTTTTTGTTTTCCCATAGCAACCATCAGAGCTCCCCTCTGACAAATTTAAAGGGACTCTGATTGGGTTTTCTATGGGCTTGACAAGTGAAAGGGGAGTCGATTGGTTGCTTGGGCTCTACAAAAATAAAAAGGGAGCCCGATTGGGTTTCTATGGGCTCTGACAAAGGAAAGGGAGCTCTGATTGGTTTCTATGGGGTCGGGAAAATGAAAGGGAGCTCTGATTTGGTTCTATGGGTCACAAAGTAAAGGGGGGCTCTGATTGGGGTTTTGGGAGCTGATTGGTTGCTATGGGCAACAAAGAATGTCTTACACCTAGACAGTTTTTATACATGTGGCTCTAATTCTGTACGGTTTCCCTCCTGGAATCCATGTGAAGTTCACTTCTAAATCTTTTTCCTATTTTAAAATTACTGAAATCATGTTGTATAAACTACTTAATTAGGGCTAATCCATGCCAAAATCCACCACATACAAAGCGACATCTATGAATCCTGGTGCCGACACGCTTTAGAGGAGTGTAGAAGGTGCCAGTATGTGTGAAAGTGTCTCACAGCACTTTATACGTGACCTGTTCTACGGCAAAATTTGTTTCAGCCATGCCACTTTCAGATTGGTATGGCTTTGTATGCCGGTTATGCGCCAAACTTTGGCGCATTAGTACGTTCTGCGCCAAACTTTGGCGCAAACGTATAATTCTGTCGCGACACGCCTTTGCGAACTTGGTGCATTCAAAAGTGTTGTGTCTGGTGCAAAATGCGTCAAGTTTGGGCGTACGATTTTTCTTACATCTAGAACAGTGCTACAACAGGTTTTTGCCCACAGAGCTCCATTCAATCGTGTCGCCCAATGTGCTCACATGCAGCAGAAATTCTAGTGTCTCGCCTTGGATATCTAAAAGGTATATACAACACGACAGGGATATATGCACAGGGCCTCATAGAAGGTCCATGCCTCAAATAATTCTGGACTTAAAGGGGTTGTCTCACTGCACTGATTCATCTTACCTCGGTCTTGTTTTCTTGTTTTCATTTTGAATTCAGGGGCGTGTTCACTGGCTTCTACTAGGCTGCAGTAGAAACCAGATCTGTAGCTATAGCAACCAGTGCTGAAAGCCTATCAGGAGAGACTGAACTGGTCTGTAGCTATAGCGACCTGAGGAGCTGACGCAGTCCATACAAAAGGGGAAATCTCGGAATAGGTAGGACACTGTTAATGGACACATATTACAAAGTGACTTGTTTTTGCACGATCTTTAACATAAAAAGTAATTCTTGTAGCTAGACAACCCCTTTAAGATCGGCAAAATATTAATAGGGTTTTTTTTTTTTACTACCTACATTTTATCTCAACTTTATTTGGAAGAATATCTGCCATTACTTACAACAATTTCCTCTCGTGGGTGTGAGGGAGGTGCCAGGAAGCAGAGTGTTCAGCTATTATACAATGTTTTGTGTCATATCTATTATCTGTGTATTTGCAACAAAGTGAGAAAGCTGGTGACGCCCTCTAAGGGTGGGGGTTCCAGGTTTTTGCAGATGGTTGTAGATTAAAGCAATTGGTAGTAAAAATAGGAGCTCTGGTGCAGGGAAGAAAGAAATGCTAATAATGCACACAAAGGGTAAATGATAAAGATTAATAACATAAGCGACATGTGGCGGGGCTGGGGGGCGCTTGTATTCACCATTGCACTGTGGGTGCGGTAATCCCAGTGAAATGTTTCTGTAGCCTTCTTGACAGGAACATTTTATGGAGTTTTGGGATTTATTACATATACCTTTGAAACCACAAGTCAAACGGTCACAACTCATTATTTCTGTGGCAAAGAATAATAAACATTTTATTAGGATTTGGAAACCACAAAAACATTCAAGCATATTTTAACAAGACACATTTGAGACAGATGCAGAGATTTGTGAAGCCAGGGCTCCCATCACTAATTTCAAGGAGCATCTGGACCTCCAGCCCATTTTTAGTTCCTATCTTGCACCAAATCAGCGGGCCCCTTTTTTCTAATAAAAACACTCTTCAGGGCCCTTGACAGGAGTACTGCCCTGACAGCACCCCTGAGTGTAGAAGCTGTAGTTCTGGTAGAGAAACATACACAGATTTTAGACTAATGTACAGGTATACATGAAGTCTAGGATGATATACAACATGCTCAGGCTCAGGCTACATAATTCTAAAACTATTTTGTTGAAGTCCTAAAATCATGTAAACACCTTAAATGTATACATCTTATGCGGAAAAGTTCCTTCTGAGGGTGGCTCTTAACATAGTATTCTGCGCTCGGCTATGTTTGGAGCTCCCATAGACTGGCAGTTTGCCTTTAACCCCTTAAGGACACGGCGGTTTTTTTGGTCACACGTTCGTTTTTCCCTCCTCGCCTTCTGAAGCCATAACTTTTTTATTTTTCCACCTACATAGACACATGAGGGCTTTTATTTTGCGGGACAATGATGTACTTTCTAATGGTGTTATTCACTATACTATAGAATATACTGGGAAACCGCAAAAAAATTCCAAGTGGGGCAAATTGTGAATTTTTTTTTATTTTCGCCATGTTTGCGAGGGTTTTGCTTTTACGGCGTTCAATCTTCGGTAAATATAATGTATTATCTGTATTCTACAGGTTGTTACGCATCCGGCAATACCAAACCATGTAGGATTTCCGTTATGTTTTGGTACCGTAAAAAAAATTCCAAACATTTTCTATTTTGAAATTTGTGCCGTGGCGCCATTTTGTGCGACCAATAACTTTTTTGTACTAATCACCTACGGACGTCAGTTGAGGGGGCATTTTTTGCGGGGTTAAGTGTACTTTTATCGCTAGCAGTTTGGAAGCATGCAACTTTTTTTTATCATTTTTTTATTCCATTTTTTCAGTGAAGCAAAATGACCAAAAAAAGCAATTTTTGGGGTTTGAATTTTTTTTCTTCTACGGTGTTCAGCCTACGGGATAAATGATGTTATATTTTTATAGATCGGACTTTTTGGACGCGGCGATACCAAATATGTGTAACTTTTTTATTATTTTAATGATTTTATTTGTAAAATGAGGAAAGGGGGGTGATTTGAATTTTTAATAATTTTTTTTTTTTTTGTACTTTAAAACTTTTTTTTTTTTTTTTTTTTCGGGAACATTGAGGCCACCTATGGTATTTGACCACTAGGTGGCGCGATTTTAATACAACCTAATGCATTGCATAGGCAATGCATTAGGGTGTACAAAGATGGCGGTTTCCCCCCCTTCCTGTCTGCAGACGGAAGTGGGGGCAAACCGGCCAGGGTAAGTGACGGGAGCCTTCACAAGGCTCCCCACCATCATGCCCGGTCGTCGGATCGGCGCAACATGGCTGCGCCGGTGCCGATGACCGTACCGATCGGTGCGCGGCACCGACCGGCGTTCATTCAGAACGCTGCGGCCATCTTTGCCGGGGTTTGCCCTGATGGGTAAAACAGCGCCAGCGGGGGGAGCCAAACCCCCCGGGCGCTTTTTACTGCCGGGTTTTTAGCGGCGTTTTAAAACCGCTAACACCCGGCGGCTGTCCCGGGGGGGGGTCGCGGTGCGATCCCCCTGCAAAGCCCCTTAGGGGGCCCTGGGACGTACTCATACGCCCAAGGTCGTTAAGGGGTTAAAATCACCAATATTACATAAAAAATAAAGAAAGCATTTCCACTAGACTGTGGACTAATTGAGGGTGGTGCTTTTACTGGGTCGCCTCAAGTTATTCATAGAGAGTATCCGGGAAGGTAGTGATCACTGCACTAGCTATTCATCGGCTGCAGAAGTAACTGATTTAGCAAGATCACGGGGATAATGTATAAAAACTAGTGAGAAGGTAAAGTGGAGCAGTAGTCCAGGGCAACCAGTCAGGATCCTGCCTTGGGCTTTTTTTGCACTAGTTTTGATCTCCTCTATTAACTCTATTTCTATTTATTTTAATGTTGTTCTCTATTTTGAAGAAAAATAACTTGAACAACATTTATAACCCTGATGAGACTATCAACCACCGGAGAGGCCCCAGTAGGTGAGGAGTGCTGCTATACTGTGGACTGAGCAACCACAGCACTTATACTGGACCCTGGACTAAAGTCAACATGTATGAACGGGGCTGCGCCAGTTTTTAATGTACTTTGAGCCAAAAAAGAATGTATGAACAGGTGCACTCCAAACTTTGGCGTGATAAGTGCACACATTTATGATTCTTTGACGCCAAACCTAGGAGTAGAACAGTTAGAACAGCCAGACCAGGGTAAAGGTGGTGCCTGAGCCAGACTTGTGGTATTGACTCTACACTGCCCTGTATGTATGACCTGCAGAAGAACAGCCAGACCAGGGTAAAGGTGCCTGAGCCAGACTTGTGGTATTGGCTCTACACTGCCCTGTATGTATGACCTACAGAAGAACAGACCAGGGTAAAGGTGGTGCCTGAGCCAGACTTGTGGTATTTGGCTCTACACTGCCCTGTACGTATGACCTGCAGAAGAACAGCCAGACCAGGGTAAAGATGGTGCCTGAGCCAGACTTGTGGGATTGGCTCTACACTGCCCTGTATGTATACCTACAAAGAACAGACCAGGGGAAAGGTGGGGCCTGAGCCAGACTTGTGGGATTGACTCTACACTGCCCTGTATGTATGACCGCAGAAGAACAGCCAGACCAGGGTAAAGATGGTGCCTGAGCCAGACTTGTGGTATTGGCTCTACACTGCCCTGTAATGTAGACCTACCCGAAGAACAGACCAGGGTAAAGGTGGTGCCTGAGCCAGACTTTTTGGTATTGACTCTACACTGCCCTGTATGTATGACCTGCAGAAGAACAGCCAGACCAGGGTAAAGATGGTGCCTGAGCCAGACTTGTGGTATTGGCTCTACACTGCCCTGGATGTAAGACCTACAGAAGAACAGACCAGGGTAAAGGTGGTGCCTGACCAGACTTGTGGGATTGGCTCTACAACTGCCCTGTATGTATGACCTGCAGAAGAACAGCCAGACCAGGGTAAAGGTGGTGCCTGAGCCAGACTTATGGTATTGACTCTAAAACTGCCCTGTATGTATGACCTGTAGAAGAACACCAGACCAGGGTAAAGGTGGCGCCTGAGCCAGACTTGTGGTATTGGCTCTACACTGCCCTTTTATGTATGATCAGCAGAAGAACAGCCAGACCAGGTAAAGGGGGTGCCTGAGCCAGACTTTTGGTATTGGCACTACACTGCCCTTATGTAGACCTGCAGAAGAACAGCCAGATCAGAGTAAAGATGGTGCCTGAACCAGACTTGTGGTATTGGCTCTACACTGCCCTGTATGTATGACCTGCAGAAGAACAGCCAGACCCAGGGTAAAGGTGGTGCCTGAGCCAGACTTGTGGTATTGGCTCTACACTGCCCTGTATGTATGACCTGCAGAAGAACAGCCAGACCAGGGGAAAGTGGTGCCTGAGCCAGACTTGTGGTATTGTCTCTACACTGCCCTGTATGTATGACCTGCAGAAAAACAGACCAGGGTAAAGGTGTGCCCGAGCCAACTTGTGGTATTGGCTCTACACTGCCCTGTATGTGTGACCTGCAGAAGAACAGCCAAATCAGGGTAAAAAGGTGGTGCCTGAGCCAGACTTGTGGTATTGGCTCTACACTCCCCTGTATGTATGACCTCAAAAAGAACAGACCAGGGTAAAGGTGGTGCCTGAGCCAGACTTGTGGTATTGACTCTACACTGCCCTGTATGTATGACCTGTAGAAGAACAGCCAGACCAGGGTAAAGGTGGCGCCTGAGCCAGACTTGTGGTATTGGCTCTACAACCCCTGCCCTGTATGTATGACCTGCAGAAAAAACAGACCAGGGGAAAGGTGGTGCCCCGAGCCAGACTTGTTTGGTATTTGGCTCTACACTGCCCTGTATGTCTGACCTGCAGAAGAGCAGCCAGACCAGGGTAAAGGTGGTGCCTGAGCCAGACTTGTGGTAGTCTCTACACTGCCCAAAAATGTATGCCCTGCAGAAAACAGACCAGGGAAAAGGGTGGTGCCCGGGCCAGACTTGTGGTATTGGCTCAACGCCCTGTATGTATGACCTGCGAAGAACAGACCAGGAAAAAGGTGGTCCCTGAGCCGACTTGTGGTATTGACTCAAACACTGCCCTGTATTAGACTGAGAAGAACACCCAAAACCGGGGTTTAAAGGGGGTGCCTGACCAACTTGTGGTATTGGCTCTACACGCCCTTAGTATGACCTGCAAAAAACACCCAGACCGGGGTAAAGGTGGTGCCCACCCAGACTTGTGGTTTTTTGGCTCTACACTTCCTGTAAGAGCGGGAAACGGAGGGGGAGCGCACCCCTAAAGGGGAGGCCCCACAGACATGGCGCCCCGGGCCCTGGCATTAAAGGGGGAGGGCGGGGCGGGTCGGATGCGCGGCCGGACCGCGCGATAACGTGGGAGGGTGACGCGCGGAGGGGGGGGCGAGTATAAACCGCCTTCCCCCGCCGGCGGGAACATTCACGCGAGACTTTAGAGTGAGCCCCCACCCTCCCTCCCCTTTTTTTAGATGGGTGCTGTTTTTTTTTTGGGGGTTTAAAGGCGGGGTTTTATGGCGGAGTGCTTTGGGGGTTCTGGTGTCCATTGGCGGGGGGTTGGGGGCCCCTTGGAGTCAGTGAATATGGTGGGGGAGTCAAGTTTGGGTGACCGGTCTGGCGAAGGTTTTGGGGGCCCCGCGGGGCATGGTCCTTGGGAGCGGGGGAACAGTGGTGACCCCCTGGGGGGTTTTTTGGTGCCCTTTGGGGCTTGTGTGGGCTGAGGGTAACACTGTGGGAAAAGGGCCCAAGCTTTGGGCGGTGGTTTTTGGTAACTCCAAAGGGCCCAGCCCCAAGTGGTAACAGGAAGGTCTGTTTTTGGAAAGGTGGTTATGAAGGTCAATGGGTATAGGGGGCTTACTCATTGTTTTTAATGTTTTTTGTTTTAAAGTTAATTAAAAATGGCTGCTGTGGCCAAAACATCCAATCTATGTCCAGAGTTGTTTGGGGAGACATGGGGGGTGAGATGGGTCGGCAGAGATAGGCGCTGCACAGGGGCAGTATGACCTGCAGAAAAACAGGGGCATACATTTGATGCATTTCTCAGCTTTAAAGCTATTTAAACGGCCTTCAGCACCAATGTTCATAGTACATGTTTCCCTAAGTGCAGGGGTCGTGTAAAAGATATTGTTGGGGGGGGGGCCCATGGTCACTAGAATAGGGGTCCCAAATCCTACTTCCCCTTTTCCTAGGGGCGCCGCTGTGGAATTTGTATGGACTGCTGATTGGGGAGCTCATTCCACTACATTCAAATCTTGGATAAACAAAAGGGCGGCCAAGTATAATGTATTTCGCTGGACAGCAGATAGGTGTACAGTATGAAACACAGATGGCACAGAAGAGCGGACTGTCACCGGCTACCGGGTTCAGGTTCCTTTCATTCACAAGTACAATCAGATTGAGTACTAAGAAAATAATAACTTCGTATACATTATTTGGGAAAAGTTTTTGAATCCCTTCTGTACAATTACATGTAATGAGCCCAGCGTGTTGTGGCA
>JAODAL010083068.1:0-11372 GCA_025379985.1 Phyllomedusa bahiana
TCCTCCCCCTCCCCGGGTTCCCCGGGCCGCGGGGGGACGGGTTTTTTGCTGGCGGGGGTTTAGGGTTTGTTTACGGGGAAACTGAGCGGGGGCATGTAAGGGTGCCCCAGACTCTCTCCGGCCCTGGGGCCCAAAAACCAAGCTCAATAGTATGGACAGAAAAAAAGCGGGGGAACCTCCCAAGGGGGGTTTTTGGGGGGCTGCAATTATAAGATCCTTTGGTTCCAGCGGAGCCAGAGAAAAGAAAATTTTTGGATAAACTTTAAAAAACCAGTATTAATAGGGGTACAAATGAATCCTTTTTCCTCTACCACGGGCGGGCAGCTCGGGGGTTGTTGAAGGCGTAAGGGTTCCTTTTTTAGCTCCCGGGCAATTTTAGTTCCTGGCCAGAATAAAACAACCCTTTTTCTAGCCCCTGTAAACCGAATTCTGGTTTTGACCTTTCCCCTACGGATAAATACGGGAAAACCCAGGGTTAAAAACTAACAAAAAACCAAAGAGGTTTAAAAAAAAGGGAAAGAAATTTTCCACGACCACCCCCTTAAAGGGATAAGAAAACCCGTATACTAATAAATCTAAAACAGACTTTAATCCAAAAAAAAGTGCCCTCACCTTTTTTAAAAGTTTGGGGGGCAAATAAATTCGGGGGGACCCAGCAATTTTTGGGAAACCCAAAGGAAATACCCTTTTTCCAAGATAAAACAAAAAGGGCAAAAAAAGGTTCCCAGTATGGAAAACAAAAAAATAGGGGAAAATTAAAAAATTTAAAGTAAAAAGTGTTGGCCTTAAAAAAGAAAAAAAGGAATTTAAAAAAAAATTTGGGAAATAAAGCACTGGGGGGGAAGTAAAAAAACCTAGCTAAAAAAAATAACGAAATTTACTAAAAAAAGGGGGGGTTTTTTAAAGAAAAACTCAAAAATGAAGCCAGATTTAAAGAGATGCAAGGTCATTAGCAGAGGGGGGGGGAAGGGAGGTAGAGGGGAAAGGGAAGAAAAAAAGGAAGAAGAAGATACATAGATAAATTTTTGGCAAGGGGAAGAATGGATAAAAAATTTTAACCCAAAACCCCATCCAAGCTCCACGGGAAATTAGAAAAGCCCCAACATAAAAAGGGGGCCCCAGTACAGAAAAGAAAGGGCACCCCTTTAGACAGGGGACCCCGGGCTCAGCAAATGTACCCCAAAATTTTCGGGAAAGAGGATTGGAATTCCAAGGCCCCGGGGACGTAGCCCGCCCAAGGTAAACAAGGAAAACCCCCCGGGGGTGGGATGCTTCTAAAGAGAAAATTTAAGTTAGAGCCCCCATTGGACTTCAACCCTTTTTGCCTTGGGGGACGTTTTTTCCCGGGGAAAGGGGGAAAAAAGGGAAGGGAAAAAGGGAAAAAAAAAAAACAGGGGGGGGAAAGAAACCCCGACTAGTTTTCGGACCCACCCCGGGTGGGTTTGGGGTCCCCCCCCCGGAAACCCCCGGGGAAAGGGGAAAGGACAGGAAAGATTGGGTTCTCCCCCCCCCCCCAAAGGAGAGGAGGGAAAGGGAAAGGCAAGCGGGGGGATCAAGGTGGGGTAGTAGAAAAAACCCTCCTAGAGCTAGGAATTAATCGAAGTCATGATACTATGGAAAACGTAGAACCCTGTAATATTGGAAGAAACAAAGATGCTGGTCCAGAGATTCATGGGGGGGGGGTAAATTTTGGGTACAAATGGTGCGAATAAAAGGGGGGGAGGGGGGGGTGGAAAAAATAATGGGGTAAAATAGGGGATGAATGGGGGGGAAAAGGGGGAATTAAAGGGAGTAAATGTTTGGGGAAAAGGGGGGAAGAAAAGTTTTGGGGAAAAAAATTTAAATCAGGGTTTCAAGTTCAGGGGGAGGGAATCAGGGTTTACAAGAAGAGGGAGGGTGCGGGGGCCCCACCCCCTACTCCGGCCACACCGGGACCTTCCTCGGCTATACCGGTAAATCAGCTTCGGGAAATGAAGGGGGCCCGGGAGAAAAGCAAAAGAGGGGGCGGGGGAGAGGGGGTTCGGGGCCCCCATTTAAAACCGTAGAAAAGGAAAAAACCCCACCCCCCTCACTTTCTGGGGGCCCTCGAAAAATGGGGAGGAATCGGTCATTTTAAAGGAGGGAAAAAAAAGGGAAAAAAAAAAAATACCATGGTCCTTTTGGATGAGGGGGCATGGGGCTCCCCCCTTTCCCAAAGAGAAAAAAGACAGGAGGGGGGGCCCGGGGGCCCCCCCTCCTACAGCCGCCGGGGGTGCCCAGAAGGAACGGGTGCGTCCAGATGGGTTGGCAATGACGCTAGCCCCCCAGGGAAAAGGGGGGTGGAGCCCCTTTTTGGGGATAGCTTGGGGGCTTTTGGACATTTTTTGGCCCTGACCCAAACCCTTCGGGTCCCCGGTATTTATATTAGCTTCTTTCCCGGGCTGGGGGTCTGAGCTTTTTTGGGGCCCGTCACGAGGTTAAAAATATAGGGCCGATTTGGTTTGGATTTCGGGGCCCCAAAGGGCGATATCCCCCAAAATCACATTAAAAAAATGACCTTTTTTGACCTGTAACGAGTCTCTTTCTTAATAGCATCAAACCTGGCTAAACAGATACGGAGAAGAAATGCAGACCCCAAAAACAGGGATGAACACGGCATCTGGTCGGGGGTCCTGGATTTTTAAATGGTCAATTTTTTAAAGGGTATCAGGTAACACCGTCACCCATACCCCAAATCCCCCGCTTTCTTGGAATAGACCAAAATCCGGGGTCTTCTCCAGGGGCACCCGAAGCCCCTGTCACAGGGGGCGGGCCCCCCACAAAATTTTAGCGCGCAGTGAAAAGGGCGCATTTATGGCAATGTTGGGGAAATGGGCCATCAAGCCGCATCATGGGCGGGTTTTTCGTTGCAACTTGTGTGGGACCTGGGGTCACCTTTTTCAGACACCCCCCTCCCCTTTTTTCACCAACCGAGGTCCTTCAAGGCTGGGGGAAGAGAAACCCGGCCGAGGACTTTTGGGGAGGAACCAGGCGGGGGTAATAACAGAAATTTTTTTTGAGAGAGCAGGGGGGCCAATTTGATAAAGAAAAAAAAATTTCGGCAGCAAACCCAAAGGCCACGGAGGCTCCAGAAGGAAGAAGGGGGCCCCACGGACCCATCCCCGGGGGGTTTCCCAGACCTTAAACCCGGGAAATCCCGGTCCCCGGTACCGAAATTTTTGAGGCCCCGGGGGAAAGGGTTTGACCCTGGGGGAGGGACCGGGAGGAAAAGAGAAGAGGGGGGCCGCTCTCCCCCCCACCCCCCCCCCCCCCCCCCTGGAAAAAATTTCACTACGAAGAGAGAAGCGCCCACAAAACGGGGTGAAAAAAAGGGGAAAAGGAGAAGGAGGGGAAGAGGCGGGTGCCTAAACCCTCTTTGGGGAAGGGGATCACTCCACCCCCCCAAAACCCTGGAAAACCAGGTGCCGTTTTAAAGGTCTCTGACCGAGACCCAAATAGGTACCAAGCACTCGAAGATCTTTTCCCCTCTTCAGGGGGGGAGGAGGAGGGGGGGCAAAGGGCCCCAAAAAAGGGCGGGAAGCCCTCCAAAAGGAAAGCGGCGCTGAGAGGGGCCCCAAGGCCCCGTAAAACCTGGGGGGAAGGACACTGGGCAAAATTAAAGATAGAGGTGACAGTGGTGGCGGTAAGGAAAGAAGAGATGGTGGTGGAGGGAAAAAGATAGATGGGGGTTTTTTGCAGAAATAGATTCCCCCATCATCTGAAGAATAAAACCCCTATCTCTGATGGGACGAAGATGGAGGCATCGGTAAAAAAAGGGCCCTGTCGACCCTTCCGACATCAATGAGGGCGGAAACCGACCCCCCGGGTTGACGCGGGCCAGTTTTAAAAGGGTGGCCAGCGAAAAAATCAAATGTGCAGAATAGGGCCCTTTTTAAATTTTTTTCACCCCTTGTTAAAAAGCTGAAAATTTTCTTTTTGGGCAAGAAACCAGTTTGGAGGGGATCGGGTGGACAAAAGGGAAGGCAAGGGGGGAATGGCGAGCGGGCCTTCTTACGGGTCTCTTGCGGGCCGAGCCATTTTCCCGGGAGGGCCCGTTTTTTTTTTTCTGCCGCGTTGAATGAAAGGTGGGTGATTGACTCGAAAGGGGGAGATGTCTGATCCTAATTTCCACATAAAGGGACAGGGCCCGGGCCAAAAACATTATGCCCCCCAATGCCTGGGATGGGAAATGCTTTTTAAATGGGGGTTTAAACCCCTTTTTTTTTTTAAACGACCCGGGAAAACCCCCCCCCTCTTTGGGGGAAGTTTTTCAATACCGTCACGAGATCTCAGGATGGGGAATCCAAGGTGGGGCTATGAGGGTGTCGCACTAAAAAAAGGAATATTAAAGTGAGGCTCGTGGGGAGGATGTCCACACGGGCACACCCCAGACCACGGGGGTTTCACCTTTTTAAAGGGGAAGTAAATTTTAGGCCCTGGGAATAAATGTTTTATTTAAAGGGGGGGCTGTCTCATCCCCCGTTTCGGGGTAAGGTAAAAATTCCCTCCGCCACAGAATGTTTTTTATTTTCTTTGAGTGTTGCAGAACCCCCCTTAGGGGAAGGGGTTAGGGGAATTTTAATTCGTCCTCCTGGAAGAAGCGGAGATTAACAAATTTTTTTGGGGACCCTGCAGAGCCAGTTTCCTTTTTAGGGGTTTAAATGCAAAGTAAGTCGAGTGGTGGGAAATATTAAAAAAGGGAAAAGCGGAGTTCGTCCGCCAACCTTTTTAAACCTCAAAGCTTGGGGCGGGTACGCCTGAAATCAGAGCCGAGGAGAAAACTCGAACATTTAAAGTCTCGAGGGAGGTCCCCCGGGAGAGGTCCCCCAAAGGGAAAAAAACCTTTCCCTTAAGGGATGTCAGTACGACGACACCCATCCTTATTTTTGGGGAGGGACTTCGGAAAGGGTACCGCCCCCCCCCCGCCCCTTTAAAGGGGGAACGTGGGATGTGGGTTTAGGTAAAATTAAGGGGCCTAAAAGACAGTCCCGGATCCTGGGGAAAACCCATTTTTAAAAACATTTTTGGAAATCGTTATTTAAATTCAAACTCCCCCTTTTTTGAGCAAAAAGGAGTTAAATCGAACAAATGTTCGGCTTTTTTTGGCTGAAAGCATTCCCAAAGCAGGTAGACCCCCCTTTTTTGAGGATTTGACAAGTGGACAAGGGAGGAAGTAGAAGGGGCTAATTTACGGCTTACTCTCAAGAAGACCCCTGGTCCAGATGGTCTAACATCTGAGTTTTATAAGATCTTTAAGGAAACTTTGGTTCCCCCCATTGGGGCCCAGGGGCATAAATGAGTGCTTATTCCCCCCGGGACTCTGCCCAGGTCAATGAAATTTAGCTTTTGATCAACTTGTCAAAGGGGAAGGGTCCGCCCACATTGAGAATTTGGGGGTCCCCTAGCGCTCCTCAATGGGGGGACAGAAAGACCTGGCCAAAAATGCTTTTAATTTTGGGTGATAAAATTTCCTTGCGCTCCTCTCTTCATCCAGCAAATGTTCTGTTTCCTGGGGCCCAGCCACGGTTTAAATGGGAGTCCCCTTTGGGGGCAGGGAGGCTGTGGGGCGGGGCAGGGCTGGCCATTGGGAAAGGGGTTTCCCTACTGTCCCTGGAAAACCAGCAAAAAAACTTTTTTAAACAGTCAACCCTGATACCCTTTTGGGCCACTCTCCTGGATATGGCCTCCAGGGGGGTTTGTAAATTTTTTAAAGACGTTATACAAGGGGCTGAAGCTTTCCACTTTAAACGGTTGGTTGGTCGGCCTTTTCCCAAAGGGCGGGTCCGGGGGGCGTCAGGGGTCCTTTTGAGCCGCTTGCTTAAAAACGTGTTTGCGATTGACCCCTTTCCTTTGAAACTTTTTATTTGGGGGACCATTGGCGGGGGGGGAATGGGGGTGGGGGCCTCGGGGGCCCCCCCTTTAAGGCCCACCAAGCGGAAAGACGTTTACTTTTGTTTTTTCTCTTTTCCCCGAGGAGGGGGATTGGGTTTATGTCCGGAAAATTTAAAGTTTTATTTTGGGGGCATCCGGGGCCATGATTAAACGGGGAAAAATTGAAAACCCTTTGGCTGGGGGGGAAAAAAAAAAAAAAAAAAAAAAAAAAAAAAAAAAAAAAAAAAAAAAGGAAAAAAAAAAAAATTTAAAAAAAAAGGGGGGGCCAAAAAAAAAAAAAATTTTTGGGCTTCTGGACACCTTCCCCGGGGCCCCCCGGGGACAATTAAATTTTAAACAAATTTAATTCGGCCAGGGTTTATTACCCGGAAAAAAAACCCGGAGGACAGGCTAAAAAAATGCGCCCGGAAATGGACCAGGGGGAAAGGGGGGTCTTTAAACCCCTTTGGGAGAGGGGGGACTTGATCAAAAATTTCCTGTCCCGATGTATCATTTGGGGGAGTGTTTTGGGATTTTTTCCAGGCTTTTTCTGGGCACGGGCTTTTTGTCTTTTTCTTCCCCGATGTTAAGGGGAGCAACTTAACCTGATCCCAAAAAGGGGGGGTGACATACCGTACGGGACAGGGGGGGTTTGGTTTTGGGTTTAACCCCCCCTTTGGGGGGGGTTTTTTTTAAACCCAAAACCTTTATTTAAAATCAACAAGCCCCCCTTTGGGAATGAGGGGCCCCCCTCCGTGGGTTGCCTCCTGTTGGGGTGGTTTTAGTTCCACTTTCCCGGGAAAGGGGGTAGGAAGGGCCCGGGGAGGATCTTTTCCCTGTCAGGACAATACTTCCCGGCTTAAAGTTGCACGACTCTAAACCATTCGCCGGTGGGGGCCCGGGGGGGCGGGGATAAAGGGGCCCCGGCCAGAAATCCCCGGATGAAAGGGGGTTTTTCTACTCACTTTCAGAAACCAATTTGGGCCCCAAAGTTCCCAGGGCGGGGTCTGAGGGAAAGGAAAATTTCCCTTTTTTTAAATTCACTTTTGGACCCGCAGAAAGTTTGGGATATGACCGGCGCGCTTTCCCGGGAAGCTGCATGTGAGGGACATGTAAGTTCCTAAACCCCCGAGGACAGCAATGCCCTCGGGGGGAGTGGGGAGCATGCTGGAAATCAAGGAGCATTTTCCCCCCATTGCCCCACAATGCAGAGGTGAATAAAAGGGTTTGGGGGCTTCCATTTGGTTTTTGGCCCCGGTTTTGGGAAGCCCCTTTTAAAAGGGGTGGGTCATGGAAAAAATTTTAAACACCCCCGGTGGTAAGGGCCCGTGCACTTTAATTTTTAGTTTTTTTCATGGTTAGGTTCACACTTGGGGTGCACCCGGGGTTTAGGGCCCGACACGTCGAAAAAATTTTTCCCGTGGTAACGGGGGTTTGGCAAAATTGGACCCAAACTGGGGAGGGGGCTTCTATTGGGGTTTTGGGAAAATTGGGGCCGCGGGGGCATCACCCCCATGGGGGAATTTTCCTTTGAGGTTCCCTGATCTCTTTCCCCGCCATCCTGGTGGGCTAATGCTTTCACTTTGATTTTTTTTTTGTTTTTCCCAGTGGACGGGAAAAGGCTTTTCGACAAACGAACCGGTTTCCTTTTTGATGGTAAAGGGAAAAGCAAGGGGCGGGCACAGATGCAAAATATGGGTGTTTAGGGGATATGGGGTTTTGTAGGTACTAGACCCCCCGGTGGAGGGTGATAAACTTGAAATGAATGGGGTTTTTAAAAAAAGTATAATAAAATGTAAAAAAACATACATAAGGTTTTTGGTATAATTTTGAGGAAAAAAAAAGGGGGCAAATAAATATAATATGGGGAAAGGGAATATAGTTAGGTTGGGTGGGGGGTTTTTTGGGGGAGGGAAAAAAAACGTTTGGTTCTAAATTTTCAAACAGGGCAAAGAAATTTTAATGCGGGCTAAAGCGGAAAACAGAAAACCCAAAAAGGAAAATGGGGAAAAAAAAAAAAAAAAAATTAAAATATATTTTAATTTAAAGGGGGATAAGATAGGTTTGGGGGGGGGGTTTTCCCGGGGAAGGGGGGAAATTTAGTTTGGCCTATTTGAAACAGACAAAGAACTTTGGATTTTAAAGGGGGCCAGAACTCAGGGGAGTGGGGTTTAAAAAGGGTTTTGATAGATTTTGTTTAAATTTATGTAAATATTTTAAAATTATGGGAAAAGTTTACATAGTGTAAAAATACGGGGGGCCGCAGGGGTAGAAAAAAATTTTACATAAAGAAGACTTGTAAAATAGGGAAGGGTCGATTTTGGGATGGGTGAGACTGGACCACGTACAAGATAAAAACCCAGTGATTCACAGTAAAGAAAAATACACAAGTGATGTCCCAGTACCCCGGATAATGCACACAGTATTCCCAAAATACAGGGATAATAAAAAACATTTATTTTCACAGTACAGAAAATAATACACCCAGTGAAATCACGTACAGGAATAATACACACAGTGTTTTCCAGAACAGAAATATATACACAGGTGTCACAGTTCCCGGGATAATACCCCATGACGTCAAAAGTACAGAGATAAACACCCAGTGAAGTCACAGTAAAAAAAAATAAACACAGTGATTTCCCCAGGAAAGAATAAACACAAAAGTGATGTCAAAATACAGGAAAATTTCACACATGATGTCCCATACCCCGATAATAAACAAAGTAAAAGTCACAGTAAAAAAGATAAAACACACAGTTATGTCACGTAAAGAGATAATACACACAGTGATGTCACAGTACAAGGGTAACGCAAACAGTGTTGTCACAGAAAAAGGGGTAATAAAAAACCCCGTGATGTCACAGTACAAGGGTAATACACACAGTGATTCAAAAGTACAGGGTAATAAACACAGTGATTTACAGTAAAAGGGTAATACACCCGTGATGTTTTCAAAATACAGAATAATTCAAAACAGTGATTTTCACAGTACGGGATAAAAACACACAGTGATGCAAAGAAAAGGGATAATCACACATAAGGGCACAGTACATGGGGAAGCACACAAAAGGGGGCAGTAAAAAGATAAACACACAGTAATAACACAAATCAATAAAGTAATTTTTTATTTAAAAATAGCGCCAACATATTCCCAACCAAATTTTCATTGTACAGGAATAATTTCAGACAAACGTTAAACCCAGTAAAAAAAACTATTAAAAACAGACACAAGGTGTGAGGGCACTGCTCCCCAAGAGCTTACACTCATGTGGGAAAGGGGTGAGACAAAGGTAAAAATTTTTTGGTTTACCCCAAAGGGCCCAAACCCTTTTTTCCCAAATTTCAGGGGACTTTTCCCTGAAAACCTTTTACCAAAATACATCCATAAAAAGATAATTCCTGTGATGGGCCAAGTGCAGGGAGTGACAAAAAAGTGTGTGACTGAAAGTGGGTTAGTGCTTGGGATCTTTTTAGGCCTGCCCCAAAAAATGTATTCTCAGGGCACAAATTAAAAAATATTAGTGTTTGAGTGTGCCCGATCACACTTTGGGGGAAAATGTTCCAAGAACGGTGCAGCACGTGCAAAGCTTGAAAAACGGGCATGGGAGGTTCAAAAGATTGAAACATTTTTTTGTTAAAATCATCACAGGGGCAGAACCCCGGGGAGGGTGGAGAAAAAAAATGAGGGGGGAGAGTAGGGGTGCAGCACGGTGGAAGCTTTAAGGGGGAAAAGTGATTATTTATGCCGAATTCTGAGAAGGGCAACCATTTCAGTGACTGACACGGGGTAGAGGATCGTATGCGGCGGGAAAGAAAGACAACCCTGGCTGCGCATTGGACAGATTGGAGAGGGGGAGTTCGAGGGGGAGGCGATAAGCAGGGAGTTACAGTAATAAAGACGAGAAAGAATAAAGAACAACAATGAGATTTTGAGTTTTTTCCCACGGGAAAAAGAGGAGGAAATTTCTGGAGATGTTTTGAGGTGCGGTGACAGAAGGGGCAAGGGATTGGTATGGGGATAGTGTTGAGCGATTATTTCGCCAATTTTGAAACGGCAGGGTTTTTTTTTTATGTTACGGATTTTTTCGATCACGCGATAATTTTTTTAAAATCTGGCTAATTATTTTTACGGCCTTTTTTGGGCGCTTCTTGTCATTTTGGCCCAGAAAATAAATTAAAGAAAAGCAGGGTAAGCTATGTGTGCGACTCATCGGGGGATGGTATGGTTGGTTTGGTGGAAAAACCATCCCCTCGTTTTACATAGAGCACCCTTTCCCGTTATGATCAGTGTGTGGGGCGTCTGCTTTGTGCAAACAGCTCAGCGAAATTTCTATTTGTTCAAGAGCAGCTCTACTTTAGCTGTGATCCTTGAATTTAGTTGACAGAATTTTGGAGATTTTAGGTAGTTGGCAGAGAATTTTAAAAAGGGGCACTGCCCCTGTAAAGTACAGGGAGAGCGGGGAGGGGGACCCCCAGGCCCAACAAAGCAAGCTTTTAAGAAAGTGGATAGTTGCACCCAGACTTTGGTAAATTTTCTTGCAAAAAACTTTATTTTAAAAGTTTTCTATTGAAATTCTTGGATATTGGGCACCGAACTTATTTGGTGCAGATCTTTTTAGTAAAGCAGGTTTTTGTTAGGGGACAAACTCCAATTTTTTTCGTTTCATTTTAATAGGGGTTCTTTTTAAAATTTTTCCCCGCCCTTTTTGAAAGAGGGCCACCTTGCCGTTAAATTTGTAAGCTTTTGAGTCCAAAACCACGGTGAATTTATGGGGCCAAAAAATTCGTTTTTTATCCGATACATTTCAGATGGTTTTTTTACTTTGGTCCAAGCTTTGTTGTTGAGCACCTTGCATTTAAATTTGAAACAGCAATTTTGTAGTCACCCCCAGGGGGAAATTTATAGGTGCCAAAATACCTTTTATTATCCGTTTACATTTCAGATAGTGTTTTTTCACTTTTGGGGAGGCCGCTTTGTTTATAGAGCCACCTTTCAGTTAAATTTGAAAACAGCAATTTTTTAGTACCACGGGGGAATTGATAGGTGCCAAAAATACCTTTTTTATCCGTTCATTTCAGAACGTTTTTTTCCTTTGGCGCAGGCCGCTTTGTTATAGAGCCATCTTGCGTTAAATTTTTAAAACGCAATTTTTTTTTTTTACCACAGGTGAAATTTTAAAAGGGGCCAAAAATACCTTTTTTTATCCGATACATTTTTAGATACGTGTTTTTTTTTACTTTGGCGAGGTGCTTTGTTGATAGAGCCACCTTGCAGTTAAATTTTAATACAGCAATTTTGTGTCACCCCAAAGGGGTATGATAGGTGCCAAAAATACCCTTTATTATCTATACAATTTTAATTGTTTTTTTTTACTTTGGGCAGGCCAGCTTTGTTGATAGAGCCACCTTTCAGTTAAATTTGATACAGCAATTTTGTAGCCCACAGGTTTACTATAGGTGAAAAAAATTTTAAAAATTTT
>JAODAL010083069.1:0-11372 GCA_025379985.1 Phyllomedusa bahiana
AAAAACGTTTTTTTAAACCGCAAAATTTAAAAATTTTTCCCTTAGCATAATTCACAAGCGAATTTTAATTCAATTTTTTCTTGTTGTGTAGGTAGAAACATGCCATTTTAACACGCTACAAGCTCGTATTTGTGGTTGCTCAATTGTTTGGCGCAATTTACATCCGGGGGTTAATTAAGCGTTGTTTTTCTGCTGTGGTGACAAAAATAAACCGTCTTTTTCCCCGCAAAAATTAAAATTTTCCTGCAGCATAATTTCAAAGCAAAGGTTTAATTAAAATTTTTTCTCTTTGTTGTTTTGCGTAGAAAACACGCCCTTTTTTAATCACGCTACAAAGCTCGTAGTTTATGGTTTCCCTCAAGTGTTTGGCGCAATTTACATCCAGGAGTTAATTAAGCGTTGTTCTGCAGTTGTATTTCAGTAAAAAAACTTTGTTTTTCACCGCCACAGAAGAATTCTGTAGCATAATTCATATCCAAAGGTTTAAAATTAAGCCTGTTTGTGCTTTTATATTCAGTAAAATACACAGAGTTTTTAAACAGCACATACAAGTCAATTTTTCCTGCCCATATGGGGAGCGCAATTTATATCCAAGGGTTACCAAGCTTGTTACTGGGTTCATTTGGAGTCAAAATACGGGGTTTGTATTTATCATATCCCAGATATCTTCATCATACAGTGTCTGTACATTTTAGAACAAACAGTATGTCAGACAGAGAGGTGGCTGGCTCTTCACCTGCAAGTGGCTTAGGCACAAACATTCCAGGCCCAGGTCGCAGCACAGCAAGGGGACGTCGCAGCAGGGGTCATTCGGTGAGGCCACAACTGCCGCTGTCATCTAGCGACCATGTGCTGACTAGCAATCCAAGGGTTCTTGATTGGTTTACTAGGTCATCCAATTCCTCCCAGATGACATCTGACAACCCCAGCCAAGAGTCGGTGGGAACGTCAGACACAACCCTTAGTTGGCATGGCCCCGGGAGCGGGTCAGTGGCCCTCACCTGTCCCTCAACCCCGCCTCTGTCCCACCCGGTTCCCTCGCCAGAGATCTACTATGTGGTCGGGGGCTCAGCGCCATTTATATATCGAGGAATGAACAATTTGAGGAGGGCAGTCAGCAGCTACTTGGCAGCGAAGAAATGGGTCAAATATCCCCTGCTTCTTGCAATAGGCGGCAAAGTATAGATGTTGATAGTGGCATGGGAGGTCATGTTGTGAGGGTTCAGCCTCTGCATTAGAGATGGGCGAATTGATTCTAACGAAGTGGAATTCGTTTAGAATTTCAGGAAAACTTTGGTTCGGAACGAAGTCGAACTTTGGGGTACTTCGGGTGAACGAAGTGTGCTTTTGAATTGATAAAATGGCGCGAGCACATGGCACTACATGGTCAAAGCACCTGGGAGGAAAAGGGAATAGCCGCATGACATGGCAAATAACCAATCAGAGACCCCGGGGGGATTCTGTAGCACCGCACTATAAAGCCCGGCGCGACCCGGGGCCACACCCCTCTCACTGTGCCCTCAGGGAAGGGCGCCGCGGGGTGATGCTCTTACTGAAGAATTGATTTTTATATAGCGATTTTTTGTGGGGTGTCCAGCTTGTCCGAGACTGTTCTCTTAAAGTTCTATTTCTATTTTTTTGGGGTATTAATCTAAAATCCCGTGTGCGTCCATGCAGCGCACATACATTCAATATCCAAGGGGATCTAAGCCCGTTTCCCGTTTTTATTTAAGAAACAGCATTTTTACTAACAAAACCACTTCATTTTGGCTGCTCAATTTATGCGCAATTTAATCCCGGGGTTAATTAAACTTTTGTTTTGCTGGTGTGCTGACCCCAAGAAACCGTCTTTTTCAAAGCCAAAATATTTTAATTTTTTTCCTGTAGCCTAATTCCCCAAACAAAGGTTAATTTTAACTGTAATCTTTGTTGGTGGCGTAGAAAACACGCAATTGTAAACCTGCAAAGCTACATTTTGTGGGGCTCAATTCTTTTTGGGCAATTTACATACGGGTTTAATTAAGCGTTTTTTTTGCTGGTGTCGACCCCCCAAAAAACCCTCTTTTTTAATCCAAAAAATATAAATTTTTTTCCCGTTCCTAATTCACAAAGCAGAGGTTAATTACAAGTGTATCTCTTGTTGTGTGGTTTATAATACTCGCAATTGTAACACGCAAAAAAGCTACTATTTTTTGGGGCAATTTTTTGGCGCAAATTTACAACCGGGTTAAATTTAAACGTTTTTTGCTGGTGTCTACCCCAAAAAAACGTCTTTTTCAACGCCAAAAAAATATAAATTTTTCCGTAGCCAATTCCAAGCAAAGTTTTTAAATTACAACTGACTCTTTTTTTGGTGTGGCGTAAAAACCCAATTTTAACACGCTAAAAACTACTTTTTTTGGGGTCAATTTTTTGGCCAAATTTTCATCCAGGGGTTAATTAAGCGTTGTTTTTTCTGGTGTGTGACCCCAAAAAACCGCTTTTTCAACGCCAAATAATAAATTTTCCGTAGCCCAATTCACAAGCAAAGGTTAAATTTCAACGATCTCTTTGTTGTGTGGCGTAGAAAACACCCAAATTTAACACGCTACCTAATATTTTTTTTGGGGCCAATTTTTTAGCGTAATTTACTCCAGGGTTTTAAATTTAAACTTTTTTTTGCTGGGGTGCTCACCCCAACAACCCTTTTTTTTAACGCCAAAATATTTAAAAATTTTTCCCTTGCCTAATTCACAAACAAAGGTTAAGACAACTGTATCTCTTGTTGTGTGGGGTAGAAAAAAACCCAATTGTAACACCAAAAAAGCTACTATTTTGTGCGGCTCAATTTTTGGGGCAATTTACATCCAGGGTTAAATTTAAACGTTGGTTTTGCTGGGGTGCTGACAAAAAAAAACCCCTTTTTTAACGCCAAAAATATATACTTTTTCCCGTAGCCTAATTCTGTCCGAAGGGTTTAAATTTAAACCTGTTTGTGCTTTTACATTTAGAAAAACACAGTGTTTTTTAAAAGACACAACAAGTAAATTTTTCCTGGCCATTTGTGGGGCGCAATTTATATCCAGGGTTTCCCAAGCGTTTACTGGGGTTTATTTTGGGGTCAAAACAGGAGTACATTTATCAAAACAGATATATATCAAACATTCTGTACATTTTAGAACAAACAGATTTAACAGAGAGGGGCAGGGTCGCACCTGCGAGTGGCAGTGGCCAAAATCCCGGAGCAGGCCCCGGTCCCGCACAGCAAGGGGACGTCGCAGCAGGGGTCATCGGGAAAGGGGCCCCAACGCCCCTGTCATTAGCGGCCCTGTGTTGTTCCAGCAACCCAAAGGGTTTCTTGATTGGTTACCTAGGTCACCTCTTCCTCCCAAATGACATTGACAAACCCAGCCAAGATCGGGGGGAACCTCAGACACAACCCTTTGTGGCATGGCCCGGGGCGGGGTCAGCGGCCCTCACCTGTCCCACCCGCCTCTGTCCCCCTCCGGTTCCCCAGCCAGAGATTCCCATGTGTCTGGGCTCACGCCACATTACAATGAAAAAAATTTTGGGGGGGCAGTCAGCATACTTGGGAGCGAAGAAATGGGGGCCCTACGCCCCCTTTTGCATTAAGCAGCAAAGTATAGATGTGGAGAGTGACATGGGGGGTCATGTTTGAGAGGGGGCACCCGGCAACCCAAACCCGGGGTGAGGACAGCATGACAGAAACACAAATAGATGTGATGACCGACCACACTTGGGACCGGGGGAGGCAAAAGGGCTTTATCATCGTCAGGAAAAAGAGGGGGTCAGTTGCGCGCAGCAGCAACCACCACAAGGGGGTAGTGTGGGGGGTGAGTAGCAGGGGTAGCAGCAGTGTGAGGTCGGGAGCCAAGGGCCACGGGGGAAAAAACCCCCTTCGCAGGCCAAAAAGTAGCCCCCAGGGGCTCGCGAGGGGGCGGTAGTGCACTCTGGGAGCGTTGGCGGTAAAATTGGATACTCGGCCCGGGTGGCAGTTTTTTGCGAAGACACGGAGGAGCCAATATGGGTTTTTAGAATCTGTGGCAGAAAGTGAAGCGGGGCCAGGGGGAAACGTTTGGCACCACGGCCCGCGCAACACATCCGCGTCACATCCGGGGGCCCCGGGAGAAACGTGGCCAGATGTGGTGGTCCCCTCCCCGCCGCAGCAACAGCACACAGCAGCCCCCAGGGCACGCATGCCATTCAGCCCGTCAAGGCTCCACCCCTCTGCAGAAGGGACTGTTTCTCTTTGCATCACTCCCGGCCCCGATGCTCCTCTTCTCGCACTCATGGGGGCCAGCGTCGTTCACAGGGATTGCAAAGAGACCAAAATATGGTCAAAACCCTCCTAAGGTGCGCAGCTGACCATGCTCCTGTCCCAAATTTTTTTAAAATGCAGTCCCTCCCTTTCCCAAAAGGTGGCCTGCACCCTTCAAGGGAAATAATGGCTTGGCCGAGCCAGATGGAAGTTTTAAGCCCCAGTTTCTTTTCCCAAAAAAGGCGTACCAGCACTTCAAAAATATGTAAACAGAAGGGGGGGTCATCCTGAGCTTATCGGTTTGTTTCCCAAGGGGGGGACGGGCGCTGGATTAAATGGGTCAGGGCCATACTTCCTTTACGCCCACTGGTGAATGTGCTTCAAGCCCCGGCACCCCCAAAAAAAAATTGGACAGGAGACCCGCTTTCTCCTCCTTTTTTGTCAAACGCTCACCTCGCCAATTCCCGCCCCCCCCTCTTTCCCCCCCACCACCAACCCCAATCTCAGCCCCCACAAGTACTGCCCATCAACCACATGTGTAGGGACAGCGTGTCACGTATTTAACCTTTCTTGCCCGGCGAAAGAAGTCACAAGGGAGGGAACTGCTCTGCGTATGAGGGAAGAAATCGATGTGTGGCTTTCCCCCGCGCCAAAGCAAAACGGGAACCCGGTGAGGACAATGGGAGGAACATGGTTCCACGCTGAAACCCAGGAGGGGTGGTCCCCGCCCCTGTATGGGCATGTGGGGTTCAATCTGGTTGTGAAAAGGTTCCGAAGTCCTCCACGATCTTTGAAGATTCTAAAATGGCAAAATGTGCAGCCTTACCATTTGTACAAACCCGGGAACAAAAACCCCCTGATTGTCGCGGGAAAAACGGGGCCCTTCTCAACACACTCTGATATGCGATTTTCCACCCCCTGGAATTCCAGCCTCCATGTTGGGGCCCCGTATGAAAAAAGAAAAACCATTAACGTTTTTTGATGATCCAGGGAGACAAAAGTACCCCCCTGGTAACTTTGATGTCACCATGGCAGCCCTTTCGTGACACTGCCGTTGTTGAGGCCATTGAGGAGGGGACGTTTTTTTGCAGTTCCAGGACTACGGGAAGAATAACATCATTCCCTGCTTCATGTCCTGGAACGATGCTGAAAAAACTGTCGGGCGGATGGAGACGTGGCGACTCATCTCGTGGCCACAGAGTCCGGGGGGGACGAAAAGGAGGAGGAGGAAGGAGGGACATTGGAGCAGAAACATTGTCTGATGAAATGATGGATTTTTACCCAGTGACAAGAGAGGAGGGGCAGGAGCAGTTGGGGGAGGTAGATGGGAAAGAGGGGAAAACAGCAATGACCCCCAAGCACCGTGGGAATTTTTAAGTGGGGATAGGCGGGGGGGCCCCCGGAGTCACTTGTGCGATGGCCCCCAGCAAGCGTTTGCCTGGTATGACAAACCGAATAGTCCGCATCCGGGAGAGGGGTGACTTCGGATTTCCACCCCATTGGACCCTCGCTACCGGCCAAATGGGAGCCTTTTTCCCCCGAGGGAGGGCAAACCAAATACAAGGAAATCCTCCGTAGCAGTTGGCCCCCGGGCCCATGGCGGGGATCATCCCTCCCTGACAGCTGACCGGGGGGTTTTTCAGCGCTCAAAAGTACTCGCCCCGGCTGCCCGGGGGAAAATGGGGGGGGTCGGGGCAGTACCAGCGCATCAGCAAACCTAATCTGGAGTCACGATGGCACTTCCCTTCCCCGCCTATGAGGAGGGGAGTCCCACAGCACAGGGCCTGGGGCAACCCCCGAACCAACAGTGGTGGCCTACTTGGGCAGCACTCTGCCATCCCAGTTAGAAGATCCGCTGGACTACTGGCAGCCAAACTGGATGTGTGGCCGCAACTTGCCGATTTGCAGTGGAGAAGCTGTCCTGCCCGGCCAGTAGTGGGCATCAGAGCGGGTGTTCAGTCGGTGGGGGCCATCGTTACCCCAAGAGAACCCACTTTGTCACGGGAAATGTGGAACGACTGACCTTTGTCAAGATGAATCAGGCGTGGATCGGCCAGGATTTCCACACACCAATGCCTTAGGCGTCAGACTACATCAGCCATGACACCTCACCCAAACTGTGAGAAATGAGTCTGGGTTCAAACTACCTGCTTCAGCCATTATTCTGATGCCGCCACCTGCCTGATGCCACACATCTGCTGACAGTTTCTCCATCTGCCACCAACCATCTTTACCAGGGACTGGTATTGCCACCCACCTCCACACCCTGTCATTGTGCCACTGTCTGACCTCATGCTGCTGTTTTTGCTGGTGCCATGACATCCACACTGTGTCATTGTGCCACTGTCTGACCTCATGCTGCTGCTGCCATGACCTACACACTGTGTCATTGTGCCACTGTCTGACCTCATGCTGCTGCTGTGGCTGCTGCCGTGACCTAGACACTGTGTCATTGTCCCACTCTGTGGCCTACTCCTGTTTTTGCCACCTCCAGAATGTCATTGTGCCACTGTCTGACCTCATGCTGCTGCTGTGGCTGCTGCCGTGACCTACACACTGTGTCATTGTCCCAATCTCTGGCCTACTCCTGTTTTTTACCACCTCCAGAATGTCATTGTGCCACTGTCTGACCTCATGCTGCTGCTGTGGCTGCTGCCGTGACCTACACACTGTCTCAATGTGCAACTGTCTGACCTCATGCTGCTGCTGTGGATGCTGCAGTGACCTACACACTGTCATTGTGCCACTGCCTGACCTCATGCTGCTGCTACAGTGGCTTCTGCCGTGACCTACACACTGTGTCATTGTGCCACTGTCTGACCTCATGCTGCTGTGGCTGCTGCCGTGACCTACAGACTTTGTCATTGTGCCACTGTCTGACCTCATGCTGCTGCTGTGGCTGCTGCCATGATCTACACACTGTGCCATTGTGCCACTGTCTGACCTCATGCTTCTGCTGTGGCTGCTGCCGTGACCTATACACTGTGTCATTGTCCCACTCTGTGGCCTACTCCTGTTTTTGCCACCTCCAGAATGTCATTGTGCCACTGTCTGACCTCATGCTGCTGCTGTGGCTGATGCCGTGACCTACACACTGTGTCATTGTGCCACTGTCTGACCTCATGCTGCTGTGGCTGCTGCCGTGACCTACACACTCTGTCATTGTGACACTGTCTGACCTCATGCTGCTGCTGTGGCTGCTGCCGTGACCTACACACTGTGTCATTGTCCCACTCTGTGGCCTACTCCTGTTTTTGCCACCTCCAGAATGTCATTGTGTCACTGCCTGACCTCATGCTGCTGCTGTGGCTGCTGCCGTGACCTCCACACTTTGTCATTGTCCCACTCTGTGGCCTACTCCTGTTTTTTGCCACCTCCAGAATGTCATTGTGCCACTGTCTGACCTCATGCTGCTGCTGCCGTGACCTCCACACTGTGTCACTGATGTAGCCACCTGAGCCCTCAGCTTGTTTTTTTCCAGCTGTCGCTCGCATGACTTTATCAGGCTACATTCCCCCTTCAGTTTTTTGGTCACTTTTGCCCTCTCAAGTGCCCAGGGAATTTTAGAGTGAAGCGATTCTAAGAGCGGCTGCAGTCATCTGCGTGTCATACTAAAACTCAACATTGTATGAAGACCAAACCAGGCTCCCTCTGCATATTTAAGCATGGCACAACGTTCTACAGCACCCTGCAGGCTCTGTGCAGCCTGGAAATAGCTGTTTTTTTAACGTGATTCATCCCAAAGTAATTCGGAACGAAGTTATTTTTTGTCGGGAATTTCGGCGAATTTCGGAAAATTCGCCCATCTCTATATACACTCACCGGCCACTTTATTAGGTACACCATGCTAGTAACGGGTTGGACCCCCTTTTGCCTTCAGAACTGCCTCAATTCTTCGTGGCATAGATTCCACAAGGTGTTGCAACGATGCTCAATTGGTACCAAGGGGCCCAAAGAGTGCCAAGAAAATTTTCCCCACACCATGACACCACCACCACCAGCCTGAACCGTTGATACAAGGCAGGATGGATCCATGCTTTCATGTTGTTGACGCCAAATTCTGACTCTACCATCCGAATGTCGCAGCAGAAATTGAGACTCATCAGACCAGGCAACGTTTTTTCCAATCTTCTACTGTCCAATTTCGATGAGCTTGGGCAAATTGAGCCTCAGTTTCTGTTCTTAGCTGAAAGGAGTGGCACCGTGTGGTCTTCTGCTGCTGTAGCCCATTCTGCCTCAAAGTTTGCCGTACTGTGCGTTCAAGATGCTCTTCTGCCTACCTTGGTTGTAACGGGTGGCTATTTGAGTCACTGTTGCCTTTCTATCAGCTTGAACCAGTCTGCCCATTCTCCTTTGACCTCTGGCATCAACAAGGCATTTCCGCCCACAGGACTGCCGCTCACTGATGTTTTTTCTTTTGGGACCTTTCCCTCTGTAAACCCTAGAGATGGTTGTGCGTGAAAATCCCAGGAATCAGCAGTTTCTGAAATACCAGACCAGCCCTTCTGGCACCAACAACCATGCCGGGTTCAAAAGGCACCAAATCACCTTTCTTCCCCATACTGATGCTCGGTTTGAACTGCAGGAGATTGTCTTGACCATTCTACATGCCAAATGCACTGAGTTTGCCGGGCCATGTGATTGGCTGATTAGAAATTAAGTGTTAACGAGCAGTTGGACAGGTGTACCTAATAAAGTGGCCGGTGAGTGTATAGTACTTTAAATTATACTATTAATTACCGCTTGTCTAGCAAAAATAAGCTCTCGTAAAAGTATGTCGATGGACAACAACGGAGGGTAAGAATGAAAAACTCATCACCAATAAACTTTGCGCTAGGAACAAGTTAAGGAAATAATACATCGCTTAAATTAAGTTTCTATATTAAACATAGTTTCAATGTTTACAATTCTAATTTCTAATTTTCCATATTTCTGAAATCTTGCAGTTGTTTTTACAGTGATCACTGAGACTCACAATAATCTGACACTTCCTGTAGAGTTCATGTCATTGTCAATTGTTCATATGACAGCTCAGCTCCTCTCCCTTGTTGCAAAGTCAATTCCACAGAGGTTACAGAGCATGCTCAGAACACTCCTACAGTCAAGTCAATTCAGAAATTATTTTTTTATGGTCCTTGTGGCTGTTGTAAAATATAGCATTGAAATGTTGCTGACAAGACAGAGCAAAAAAAAAAAAAATTCTAGTTGATCATTTTAAGCAGTTAAAAATTAAGGTGATGCATTTCCTTTAATTCATTCTAAATTGAGTAAGAAATGTCCATCATTGGTCTCCATTGCTTCTTTCCTTAGTTTCATCAATATTGTCATTTGGACATTTTAGAGAGGAATAATTTGCTTGGGACTCCCATTATTAGCCTCAGCTAGTGTTTCTAGAAATTGAAAAGATTAATTTAAACTTAGGGCGAAATATATGAACTTGGCACCGACACGCCAGTTCTAAATAGCTTTAGAGCCATGTAGAATGCATCAGTATGTATGAACCAGTCCTACTGCGGTCCATACATTTGGAGCATCACAGGTGGTTTGCAGGGTAATGTTCCTGCAAAGCCTAAATGTGCTGCATTGTAAGTGAAATGGTTGGTGCGCTAGAAAAGACTGTATTGAAATCTTGACAGCTCGGGCCCTAACTAATGTTAATTATCAAAGTACCGTATTTTTGGACTATAAGACGCACCTAGGTTTTAGAAGGAGAAAATAGGAAAAAAAATGTGAGAGCTGAAGTGTAGTTTTTATTGGTACCATTTTGGGATAGATGCGACTTTTTGATCAATTTTTATTCCAAACTTTTCAAAATGTGAAATGACCAAAAAAAACACAATTTTGGCATTTGGATTTTCTTTTCTTCAACGGTGTTCAACATATGGGATAAATGATGTTAGATTTTAATAGATTGGACTTTTATGGATGCAGTGATACCAACTGTGTGTAACTTTTTTATTTTTTTATTTGTAAAATGGCAAAAAAAGGGTGATTTAAACTTTTAAGATTTATTTATTTTTTTTTTTTTACTTTCCTTTTTTTTTACTTTGTCCCCCTAGGCTACTTGACCACTAGAGGGAACACTTCCTTATCCTATATACAGCAGTAATTCTGTACTGCTGTACATAGGATTTCTAATTCATTACCTATTACACCCTGCCAAAGGCAGGTTGTAGTAAGTGTACATAGCCTGTACATGGCATAGCCTGTACTTGGCAGCTGTGGAAGCCTGTATGAGGCTTCCTGCTGCCATGGCAACTGATCGCCCCCTGCAATTACATTGTGGGAGGGTGATCAGACAGAGGAGCGGTGCGCAGCACCACTCAACTTTCAGCTACACGCCACAACGTCTATAGTGTTAGGCGCAGGGATGGAGCCAGCAGCACTGTACTGATGGCAGCTGCCGACTCTATCCCTGCATTCTGAATACGGTCCTTAGCACAGCCGCACTGAGCTGCCGCCATGAACAATCTCAGGGTGGCAGGAGAGAAGCGATACTGCGGGAAGCCAGCGGAGGGGTTTAAAAGGTTAAAGTTATATTCGGACTATAAGACGCACCCCTGTTTTCCACCCAAATTTGGGGGAAAAAAAGTGAGTCTTATAGTCTAAAAAATACGGTATATACAACTAAATAATTTAACAATAATATAAAATTATGATAAAATTATATAATCTAAATGTTTTTTAAAAATTAAATATAAAACTTATGTTAAATTATATATTGTAAAATTAATAATAATTTAAATAATATAAAATTAGAAAACCAGTACAGCATCTACAATAAATCCCATTATCATAGTATTTTAAGTGATTACAAACACATCCCAGCAGGTGAGAAATAAAAAAAAGCCATTAGAATAGCATTTCAGTAAATAGAGACTAGGGTGGTGATCTTGCTTTGTGCACCACAGGTCCCAGCCTGTAGAATAAAGGCTGAGAGCACCAAAATAAAATTTCAACACTGATCATTATCGGATTAAAATTTGTTTCATTTTACGTAGTAAAAACGAAAACAAAAAAATTGTATGAAAAAATGTTTTTAAAAAGTTTGTAAAGCATACAAAATCCTGACCTACTGACCCATTGACCTCCATATTTTTATCAATGAAAAACA
>JAODAL010083070.1:0-11371 GCA_025379985.1 Phyllomedusa bahiana
TCAGAAGGAAAAATAGGGACAGTTTGGGGAAAAAACTTTGGGCCCTTTTGGGGGGAATTTTGAAGGTAGAGATTTTGAAACAATATTGTTTTTTGTATTTTAATTATGAAAAACCCAAGCTTTTCTCCTTAAAAAGGGGGTTTCACTGACAGAAAACCCTTTTGTGGGAAAAAAAGAGCAAACAATTTAAAGAAAAGCAAAGATGGCTCAGGATGGAAACCCCTTTTTTATCTGGTTTTTCCCCAAAAAGGGGACCTTTCCCGCTAAATTTTCCTCCCTTTTCCCGAAGTTTTTTTTTTTACTGGAATTGACTGGATTTTGGGCTGAAAGAATCCCAGAGGCTTTTTTCCCCCGAGACCCAAAGTGGAAACCCAAAAAAATGTACTTAAAAGCTGCCAAAAAATGGACATACATCCTTCCTCTCTTCTCTAAATTTCGCCTGCGCTTGGTTTTTTATTACATTTTAAAAATAGTGGTTTAAAGGGTTTGTTTTTCAGAACTGCTTGGGGAAAAAGAATGAAATTTTTATCCGGGAAATCTTTGGGCTGACTTTGTTTCAAACGGCCGATAATGTTTTCCCCTTGATCGTGAATTGGAAAAACCGGGGCAAAAGGGGGGACCCCCAATGTTGGAAAAAAACCCCCACAAAACATTATAGCTAGGGCCATGTCGGACTGGGGGGTCTGGGGCCCACAGGGGGAAATATCTCGGGGGCCCCCCCTAAATGTAAAATTAAAATATTTCCCCGGGGGCCCCAGACATAAATTTCCCCCATTTTACCACATAAAAAAACATTTTCAAAAAAGAACTGTATTGTTATTTCAATGTATTTCACATTTTTCATCTAACATATCAAAGACACAGGGCTAAGTAGGGTCCAAACCATTCCCCCCCCCCCACATACAATAACCCCTCCACCCAAAATACAATATCCCCCTCCACCCAAATACAATATCCCCCCCCCACCCCCCTACAATATCCCCCGCCAAAGTTTTCCCCTTTGGGCCCCGGCCCCCTCACCACCCAAAAAAATAAGCAAACCCGCAAGAAATTAAAAGTGTGGACTCCTATCACAGGGGGAAGGGGGTTTTCCCCCACTCCAAAAAATCAGGGGGACAAAGTGGGGCCCGCCCCTAAACCCCCCCGTCAATATAACTTTAAAAAACAAAATAAAAAACCCCCTTTGCCCTTCCCCAACCCCCAGCTCAAAGGGATAAACCTACAACACCCGCCATATGGAGACCACAGAGGTTCCCGACCCAGCTCAGGTATAAAAACCCACAACAAAACCCCCTTTTATAGGACCCATAGTGGTCAGACACCAAAAACCCCGGAAAAACCTACAACACCAAACCCTATAGAGACCAAAATGGAGGCAGACACCCCCAGGTTAATCCCACAACACCACCAAAAGAAAAACCACATAGTTTTGGGCAGAAAACCAAACTCAGGTATAACCTACAACACCCGGGCCCTAAAAGAGACCACCTAGAGGGCAGACACCTGCTAATTCCCCCATCACATTACCAAAATAAAAAAATAACCCTTGATTTTCAAGACCACCAAGACCCTCTGAGTCTTTCCTTCTCTCATAGTCGTTCCCCAATTTCCCCTTTTCTTCGGGATCTTTTTCCACACCACCATGGGTGAACTTTTTCCCGGGCCCCAACCATCCCGCAGAAATTACACACAAAAATCTTAGAAAACCTCCAAATTTTCCCGCATTTTTTTTTTCCTAAATTTTCCCCCCCCGGGACAAAATACCCATGGGGAGAGAGGGGGGGGTAAAAGCCTAGTATCCTAAGGGGGTTTGGAAAGGGGGGAGAAAGGCCCCCCCGGGAAATAGATAGGCCCCATTTAGGTAGGGAAAACCCCCCCTGGATAAGTTTTTCTAGGCCAGCCCCAGGGAGGTTGGGGGGGAAACCCAGACACAGGGGGGGTAAAATAAAAAAACCCCCAGGTAGATAACAGGGGGCCCCCTTATGCAAGGTTTTATAGGCCCAATTTTGGGGGTGGACCCCGTTTAAGGCGTAGGAAGGGGTTGGTGAGTCCCCAAATTTGTTAGCTTAGGAAAGGGGGTTTCCCCCATAAAAGGAAGGGTGAGGTAGTTAGGGTCCCCTTTTTAAAAAGGCTTTCAAGCAGTTAGGGACCCCCCTTTTGGTACTTACAGGCAGTTTGGGGTCCCTTTTGGTAGTATACCAGACGTTTTTGGGGGCTCCTTTAGGGATCACAGGGGGGTTAGGGCCCCCCTTTTTGGTATGGGGCAGGAAGTCCCGGGGGCCCCCCTTTTGCTAAAAGTGTAGGTAGTCCAAAAGGGCCCCCTTAGGGGTTTAGGAAACCCGGGCCCCCCCCCCTTTTATCAGGCCCCTGTAGGGAGCCAGAACCCCCCCTTGTTTTTCAGGGCCCCCCCGTAGGTTTGCCAAACCCCCCCTGTATTTAGGGGGCCCCCAAAGGGATCAGGAACCCCCCTTTAGTCAGGGCCCCCCCATAGGTAAACCCGGGGCCCCCCCATTAGGTGTCAGGGGCCCCCCTGAAAGGGAGTCCCGGGCCCCCTTAGATTGCCAGAGCTCCCCTTTAGGTAGCCAGGCCCCCCCTTTGGTTTGTCAGGGGGCCCCCATTAGGAAGGGCCCAAAACCCCCCATGTTTAAAAAACCAGGGCCCCCCCCATGTAGGGAAACCAGGGGGCCCCCCCTGGGAGGTGGCCCCCGGGTTTCCCCCAAGGGGAGCAAGGGCCCCCCCCAAACCAGGGCCCCCCTTAAATAGCCAGGGCCCCTCTTGTAGCCAGGGCCCCCCCTAGTAAGCCACCCCCCCCCTTTTAGTCCGGGGGCCCCCCCTTTTATTTAGAGCCCCCCCCATAACAGAGTCCCCCCCCCTTTGCCAGAGCCCCCCCCCTTTTGCCAACCCCCCCTTTTGACCAGTCTCCCCCCCTAGTACCAGGGGGCCCCCCTTTGTAGCCAGTGGGCCCCCTAGTACCAAGCCCCCCTTAGCCCAGTGTCCCCCTTACCAGCGTCCCCCCCAGTAAACCCGGGCTCCCTTATCCAGGGTCCCCCCCAAACCCCAAACCCCCCTAAATCCCCGTGTCCCCCCCCATAGAAAACCAGGGGCCCCCTTACCAATGTCCCGGCCCCCTAGCAAGCCAGGGCCCCCCTTTATCCAGTGTTTCCCCCCCCTAGTAGCCAGGCCCCCCTTACCAGTGGGGCCCCCCCCCAGGAGCCAGCCCCCCCCTTTGCCATTTTCCCCCCCCTTTGGGAACCAGGGGGCCCCCCCCTTTGCCAGCCCCCCCCCCTTTGTAGCCAGAGCCCCCCCCTTTGCCAATTTTCCCCCCCCCAAAATACCAGGGGCCCCCCCCCTTGCCCCGGGCCCCCCCAAAGTAGCCGGGGCCCCCTTAGCCAGTGTCCCCCCCAAAAAGCCAGACCCCCCCCTTAGGGCCAAATGTCCCCCCCGATAGAAAACCCAAAGGCCCCCCCCTTTGGGCCCGTGTCCCCCCCCCAAAAGAAAATTTAGGGCCCCCCCAAACCAGTGTCCCCCCATAGTAGCTTTGGGCCCCCCTTAACCAACCCCCCATAGAGCCAGGGGCCCCCCCTTTGCCAGTTCCCCCCCCTAGGGACCCCAAACCCCCCTGTAAGGTGTTTAAAAAAAAAAAAAAAAAAATCAAACACTTACCTTTTTCCCCGCTCCCCGGCAAAACCCCCCCTCGACCGTCCCCCCGGGGTTTCCCGAGCGCCCCGGGCCGGGGTTTCCCTAAATTTCCGGGCCCCGCATAGGCGGGGGCGGTTAAGTTACGGTTTACCGGGCCCCCAAAATCAAACATAGGGGGGGGGGCGCCCGGCCAAGGGTGAAGGCCTAATGCGTTCAGCCCCCAGGGAGAATTTCACGGAGCGCAAAAGGGTAGTGGCGCTGTCTCCCTGACACCCCCGCAGCCCCGGGAGTCGGGGGGCATTATCCCCCCAAAACCCCCCGGGCCGGGCTCTGAGGGGCTCGGGACGCGGGAGTCCCGGGGGGGGTTTATTTACCGGGGTGCGCGGGGGCGGGCCCCCCGGGGGGCGAAGGCAAATGGGCCCCGGGGCCCCGAGCGGCTCGGGGCCCCACCGGGGGAAATTTCCCCCTTCCCCCCCCCGGCCCCAGTCCCCAGCCCCGGCAAAAAACACAGAAGCAATCACCGCAGGGACCCCCGACATTAAAAAAGTTGAAATTTCCCTTTCCCCCAGGCCCCCGGTTTTTGGGTCAAGTTTTTCAACCCATTAAAAAACCAAGGGCCCAACACTGGCTGAGGCTGCAACAAACAAACCTTAAAGGGGGCCCGAGCGCAGGCCCTTTCAAACCCGGGCGTTTGCTAGGGGTTTTTTTTAAATTTGGGGCCCGGGCCCCAATAAAACCCCCTGTCCCCCCGAGCCCCCGGGCTCCAGGCCCTGCGCTGGGCCGGGACACCGACGGCTTTTTCAGCTGCATGGCGCCTGACGCACATGCGCTCGGGCTTCTGGGAAGAGAGCGAGTGCTCCCTGCCCCACAGACAGTGTGGGACCCCGGGTCCGAACCGAGAGGCCGCCGGGCCCTCCAGCGCTGGGGAAACCCGCCGCGGCCCCGTGCGCCTCACCGGGCACGTCCGAGAGTATGTCATCCGCAGCGCCCCCCCCTCGGCCACAGCCATGGCCGGCCCCCCAGGAGCCCCGGGAGGAGCGCAGGCTGAAGGGGCAGAGCGCGCTCCCCCGGGGGATTAAGGTGAAAAATTACTGTTGTTATTTTAAAGCGAAACCTGCCTCAGTGCCCCTATAATGCCTGCCTGTGGCCCCTATAATGCCTGCCGTGGCCCCCCCCCATAACCCTGCCTGTGGCCCCCATACCCGCCTGTGCCCCTATAAGGCTCCTATGCCCCTATAATGCCTCCTGTGGCCCCCATATACTGCCCGTGCCCCCCAACCCTGTCTTGCCCCTAAAGCCTGCCTGTGGCCCTTAAAATTGCCTCCCTGTGGCCCCCATATCCCGCCTGTGGCCCCCAACCCTCCTGGGGGCCCCCCTTATTGCCTGCCGGGGGCCCTATAAGCCTGCCTGGGGCCCCTAAAACCTGCCGGGCCCCTACCCTCCCTTTTCCCCTAAAAAATGTCCTTTGGGGCCCCCATATACGCTGTGGCCCCCAATACTGCCTGTGGCCCCCATTACTGCCTCAGTGCTCCCATAATCTGCCTCAGTGCCCCATATACCTTCTTGTGGCCCCTAATACTGCCTCAGTGCCCCCATATCTGCCCATGCCCCTAAAACCCCTTCTCGTGGCCCCTATATACTGCCGGGCCCCAAAAAACCTCCCTTCCCCCTATAAACTGCCTTGGCCCCATATACCTGCCTGTGGCCCCCTATATATTTGCCTGTGCCCCCCCTATAACTGCCTGTCCCCCCCCCTATATACGCTGTCCCCCCCCAATAACCCCTGTGCCCCCCTTTTATACCCCTGGGGCCCCCAATATACCTGCCTGGGGCCCCATATACCTCCCCTGGGGCCCATATACTCTTCAGTGCCCCTTATACCAACGAGGGGACTGCTATACCAAATTAAGGTTTTTCCCGGGAAAATTGGGGTTTCAAAGATATCTGTTCCAAATCCCAGGGACAAGTTTGGGCGGGACAATCAGCGAAGGTGAAACCCGGGATGGAGAAGAAAAGGGGGAAAATGAACTACGCTGATCAGAAAAGAGCTCCCGGTGAGTTACTAAATTAACTGCAGTTAATCACTTTTAAATTTTTTGCAGATCTACATACAACAAGTAACAAACCAAAAACAATCTGGTCACTGAAGGGGGTAATATACAGTCCTCACGTCTGTGTACACTGGGTGTCAAACCACTATCTGGTCACTTTAATGGGGGGTTTTTATATGTAATTAGAGCCTGGTACAGCTGATGGTCACATGGGGGGGGTCGCGTTTGGTCGGGGCCCGGGCGGGATTTTTTGAGCCTTAAGTAGTAAAATTTTTTGGGGTTTTGGGTTTTTTTGTAGAGGGTTTTAGTAACAATCACTCGCCCGGGAAAATTTTTTGGCTCCATGTTTATTTGGGTTGGGGGTGACGAAATGGGGGTTTTAATAAAAAGGGAAAGTGAGAATTTCGAAAAAGAAAAAATTTTTGCCCTTTTGGTGTATTTTACTGAACATGACTGCTGGGGGAAAAGACGGGATCTGTGGGGAAATGGGGCAAAAATTATTGACAGGAACAAAAGGGTTTTTTTCTCTGAAAAAAAAAACCTCCGAAAGTTCACAATGAGGGGGAAAAAAAATGTGGGTGGGGAACCCCAGCCCCCCCCCAAAAAACCCACAAAGGGCCCGAGCCCCGGATGTTTTAGGACCCTAGCAACGCCCCTGCCTTACACAATGTTTCTCAATGCTTCTCAACTCAGATCACTTTCACAGATAGACAACTTGAATTTTAACATAAATTCCTCTTTAGTTTCACAACTGTTATTTTTGGAAAATTTTCCCCCCTCTCTCTCAAAACCCTTCAATTCTTATTTCTATAAATCAGGGGCCAAAAAATCCTTATTGGTTTCTTCCTGTTAAATAACTACCATGCCTTAGCTCTCTCTTCCTTCTTGAGACAGTTCTCAGTTCTGTCCCACTTCTCTCTCTTACAATTTCTATGTCTCTGTCATTCTTGTTTTCTCATTCTACCTTTACTTTTCATTTCCTTCTCCCACTCTCTCTCTTATGAGTGCCATGGCCGATGTCCGCCCGGGCCCTCTCTACTTTGCCCCCTGCTCTGGGCGATCCCCTTTTTATGCGGGAAACCCAAAAAAACGGGAATTTCTGATATAAACTATAACAATGCTCACACTGAACTGACTAAACATAAAAAATAGCAAAATTCGAACATAGGGGCTGAGCCCTTTTCCCTTCTGTTCCCTTTCTAATTGGCTTTTTAACCATGCACATTTTTACCGGGTTTAAAGAAAAAAAGATGCTTTTTAAAAACCCCCCTTTCCCGGAGAAAATACTGCAGAAAGGGAGGGGCTGGAGAGCCAGGTAACAATGAATGCTTTTTTATCCTTTGTTCAAGAAAGGCAAAATGATTAAAGGGGGTTTTTCCCGGGTTTTTTAATGTTTTCTAGAACCCCTAAAAAAAACATTATTTGGACAGGAAAAGATAATTCCCCACTCCCTTCTTTGTGTTTTTTGTTTTTTTCTTTTGCCCCCTTTAAATTCACTGACATAAAATCAGTAAAAAAGTCTTTTTTGGGGAAAGGGGGGTCAGTAGTTCTGCAGAAGCTCTTTCCTACAATTCCCAGAATCCATTGAAGTTACAATCTAGGACTTCCCTGCACCCATCTCCCCCTAATCCTCCTAGCACTGTTCAGCCCTGCACCACTTCACTTGCTGCATCTCTGCTCCACTTCACTTGCTGGTTGTCTGCAGCAGGCGGGGTTTTTAATAAAAGTGCACCAACCAGTTTGTAATATGGTAAAGAAAATTCTTTCCTCATCCCATAACATAATTTTTTATAAAATATAAATATTAGCAAAAAACTTTTCCCCCCAGCACAAATTCCAGGTAGTGAAAAAAACAAAAACCCTTTTATCCCACATAACATAGAACCGACATTTCGGCTGTCTCACAGAGCCGTTCTCAAGTGCAGATCAATACAAAATGTCAAGATATAAAAATTAATAACAAACAACATCTGTTTGTATGCATGGTACAATCAACATACAATGTACAAACATGTAATTATAAGAAGCAATATTATAGGTAACATAACATTACCAAGAGAAATACAGTGTTGATAAAATGTAAAAATTTAAAAAGGGGCGGGGACCCATTTGGCGCTTACCTGTAATCAAAAAGATAAACAACAGCTGTTTCAAAGTATAAAAAAGCAGGGTTTTTTTTAACAAGTAAAAGCAAAAAGATTCGGAAAGGGTAGAACCTTTCAAACCGGAAATAGACAAAGCGTCCCTGACAACCTTATTTGGAGCACGAACCCACAAAACCGGGAAATTCTCGGCGCTGTCCAAAACAAAAGTAAACACCACAACGCATCCAAGGAGACAAAAAACCCAAAAAATCATAGGACACATAAGGGGCAATTCACCAAACTTTAAAAAAAAAAAACTAAAATTCTGAGCTATAAAATTTAAAAATGCTTTCAGCAAAACATATGTTTTATTATAATCTACAATACAATTAACAATGAAAACCAGGTAAGCGACGTAGAACTCGTCCTGAGTGTTATAATAAGAATGTGATGCATTACATTAGAATAACTAAAGGCAAACCTTCTTAAACATTCCAGGTAGTACTTTATAATCGACATTCAACCCATAAGATTTTAAAAACCGTGTCTTAAAAATCCATTCAAGTTCTCTTTTTTTAAGTAAATTACTATGATCCCCTCAATGTTTAAGAGGGGGACTATGATCCAATACCATGCATTTGAGATCCCATTCACTATGCCCAGCGTCTACAAAATGTTTAGAGACTGACAGATTCAACCTTTTTTTTCGTATTGAATATCTATGATTATTAAGTGTAGTTTTAAGATCACAAGTTGTTTCACCAACATATATCAAATTGCACAGACACCATAAAATGTAAATCACCCAATCAGAAAGACAAGTTAGATGAAATCTAATCCTAAATGTTTTTCCAGAGTCCAGATGAATAAATTGTTCACCTTTTACCAAAATTCTACAGTTCACACAACATAAACCTGGAAATGAACCAAAACGAGGGCTGCCAACAAATGTCTGACACTGGGGCTAACAGGGAAGCCCCGGGCCCCCAAAACAAACTTTTGGGGGCCCCCACCCCCCCCCGACCACAACATCTACCTGGACCCTTAAGTCCATTATTTACAAAAATAATTTAAAAGGGGTTCCCTTAACCCCCACCATAAAATCACCCCAAAATGGGTACCAACAAATCCCACTATACCAAAAACAATATTAAACCCTTTAAAATAATACAAAATGGACCTGAATTTTACCACCAGAACAAGACCAAAAAATTTTCCATCACAAGTGAATGAATAAAACCCCCTGTCCTTTTTACTGAAAAAAGATCAATATTTGCCCAAAAGTGGTATATACCAGTGTAATAAAATTCCCTTTTAAAAAGTATTTTTAAACCCCCAATAGGACCAAATAAAGGTAGACCAAACCCTTTTACACAAAGGGTCTGCAGACTGTATATTTTTCCCCCATAAAATTTACAATATAGTGGTAAAAAAGCAATGTACAAAGCTGGCCCCAGACATATAATGATTACAAATACTTTTCATCTTTTGACTCACAGGTGACGTTTCCCGAAAGAGTTAAGTTTACTTTTCCCTTTTTTTTCTGCTTTTTTGGGCCCCGACCGCCAAAAAGACCCCTCCCGGCCACTTGGGCCCCCCGGGAGATTTTTGGACACAAATAAAAAACCCAAACCTACTTTTTCCCCGCACCTCACCGCCCCGTCCCCCCCCCCTGTACAAACATCCCAGGGGGTTGGGGGAGTTGGGGACAAAGGCCTAGCTTAGAGGCCCCCGTTTCCTTTCCAAAGGGGGGAGGAGGAAAAAGAGGGTTCAACTCCACAAAGGGAGGGATGGGAGGGTTTTAAGGGAAACCATAGGGAAACCATAAGAAGGGAGGGTTTTGGGGGGGGTTAAGGGGACCATATAGGGGGGGTAGGCCCGGGGTTTAAATAGCTTTAGGGCCCCTAAAGAGGAAAACAGACGGGTTTAAGGGGGGGCTATAGAGGGTATATAGGAAAGGGAGGGGTTTTGGGGGTAGATAGGCAGACTATAAAGGGGGGGAAAAAGGGGTAAAAAGGGAGGGTATAGGGGGGAAAAGGGCTAATAGGCAAGGGTATAGGGGGTACAGGGCTAAAGGCAGGCTAAAAAGGGGGTAATAGACCCGCCTGTAGGGGGGAAAAGGGGTTTTAAAAGCAGGATAAAGGGGAAAAAATTGGGAAGGGAATTTGGGGCTACAAGGGGCTAGATAGGCAAGGGGAGGGAGGCTAAAGGGGCTAAAAGGGGGTAGATAGGGAGGGTTTTAAGGGGGTACAAAGGGGGGAAATAGGCAGGCTATATGGGCTAGATAGGGAACCAAAAGGGGGTACCCGGGGGTTTTTTAAAAGGCAGGGTTAAGGGCTAGATTTGACAGGGGTAAAAGGGGCTAAAAGGGCAAAAATACATCTAAAGGGGCAAAATAGGCAGGCTAAATGGGGCCCACAAGGTCTAGATAGGCAGGCTAAAGGGGTTAGGAAAAAGGGAGGCTATAGGGGTACAAAGGGCTTGAAAAGGGAGGCTATAGGGCCTAAAAGGGGTTTTTATAGGCAGGCTATAGAGGGTACAGGGCAAGGGAAACAGTTTTTGGGGGTAGATAGGCAGGCTATAAGGGTACAGGGGCAGAAAAGCAGGCTAAAGGGGCTACGGGCAGGCTAAAATGGCTAGATAAGGGGAGGCAAAAAGGCTACAAGGCTAGATAGGCAGGCTATAGGGGCTACATTGGGAAAAATAGGGAGGCTATAGGGGGTACAGGGGATAGATAAGCGGCAGGAAAAATTTAAAAAAAAAATTTACTTATCTAAACCCGGCCACGCTCCCCCGATGGCCGGTGCTCCAGCCACTGGGAAACTGGGAGGGGAAAAATAACAAGCAGGGGCGAGCGCGCTCAATTTTTGCTACCTCTTGGGACGCTCCTTTAAAACCCCCGGCCGGAGGGCCTAGGGGGGCAAAACCGGGGGGCAACTAGGGAGCAGTTGGGCCCCCGGGGGACGAGACCCCTTGAGGACACGGGCCCCGGGGCAGCTGCAACGTTTGCTACCCTGGTAGTTACGCCCCTGGTCTGACGAGACCTTTTTTGTTTTTTAAAACCCCATTCTTTACTAACCATCTTTTTTACAACCTTTTCCCAGTGAGTGCGCTTTTTCTGTTAAAAAAAAAAAAAAAATAAAATAAAAATATAAATTTAAAATATATTAAATATATATAATTAAAAAATATATAAAATTGTTTCCCTTTAGCGCTCTGGGATGGTGAAATTCACCTGTTTTAGGCAGAGACAGAACGTATTCCCCGGGGGAAAATACAGGGCCTGTATTTTATTTACAGCAAACAAAAAAATACAACGTGCAAAAGGGATGCACAAACACAAACAAAAACAAAAAGTTCCCCGCCCGCTGGGCTCTAACCCAACAGAGGTCAGCTTTTCGTCATCGGGAAGTTTACCCTGGGGGGTTTTCCAGCAGAACTTCCCCCCCAAGGCTTGAAGGTAGCCAAGGGTTGTAACCACCATAGTCAGCTTAAATGCTGACTTTTATACTCCATGTAAAACCCCCCGGGGTTGGAGTCATGGGAAGGGAGCACCCACCCTGCTCTATGCTAACCCCCAAAAAAGGCCGAACCCCG
>JAODAL010083071.1:0-11371 GCA_025379985.1 Phyllomedusa bahiana
GTTTTTGAATTGGTTTAAAACAGTCCTCCTCTTTCCCTGCGTTCACATTTTGACATCATGAGACCAAGACAACACCTTACAATTGCTCAACAGTACCTTGCCATTGTGAGGCTTCAAACACGATGCTCTCAGACGGAAGTGACCTCTGAGCTTAGAGTGTCACTGACAGTCATCAGCAGGTTGCAAAAGAGATACAGAGAGACTAGAAGGGGCCATTTACACGGCACAGGACAAATACCGGTCGGTTTGTTTTCATGCCGTACGTACACACAGCTGCCAGGGGACAGAGAAAAGCCCCCCCCTTCAAATAGACATGAATGAACATGTTCTATGTTTTTTTTTTACTGGCAGTGGTTTGAAAAAACGGCGGGTAGAAAATCCACGCTGTGGGGCCACTGCACGGATTTTCCATTAAGGTCCATGTAAAAAATTTTCAGCCGGTTTTCAAAACCGAGAACCGGCTGAAAAACCGTGCCGTGGGGACGTGGCTGAAGAGTCACAGAAAGGCAAAGAAGTGGAGGTCCTTTGGCTCTATCACACACTGATGAGCGCTTCATTATAAACAATGCCCTGCGGAACCGGATGATGAATGCCGCACAACTCCAGGCAAGTTTAAGTGAGGTGAGAGGCACCAAGAGTCAGATCAGACCATTCATAGCCGTTTACATCAGCGTGGTCTAAGCTCATTTAAACAGCGGGATGAGCAGGACTGTTCAACTCCCAATTCAAGTTGATCCCCTAAATGTATTGGACGATTCAGGGATCAAACACCTATTGAAAATTTTGCCATTAAGCTCCTTGTTAGCAGGGCTGTGGAGTCGGAGTCGGTGCCTATTTTGCAGGAGTCGGAGTCGTCATAAAATGGACCGACTCCCAAAATATATAATTAGTTGTCCAGTTAGTTCGATGCAGTGCAAAGAGCAAGAGGAATTGGGTCCGGCCAGTGCTACTGCTCCAATATCTTCAGCCTTATCACATGAGGAGTGTAATTGATGACATGGAGCAGGCAAAGCGCTGCCCCGGGGAAAAGATTCTGCTCCCATAGCAAACAGATTTCAGCAACATTTTTCTCCTGCTTTCAAAGAAGTAGAAGATCAACCATTCATCAAAACTGACTGTGGCTGAGGCAATTCCTTTATACCCTGACATTGTTAGAGATGCTGCCCCTGTGGGCACCGCTTTGCCTCCAACCCAAGTTAGTGTAGAGAGGCCGTTCTGTAGCCTGGAAATAATGAGATCAGATGTGGGGTCATGTATGCAGGATCTGATGGAGGCAATACTATTTCTCAGAACAAATTCAGAGACTCCACAAATGTTCCTGCAGTGTTTTGCATGTTTACAATTTTTTTGGGTTCTATTTTTGAACTTGTGACTTTCAGGCTCCATATCTCTCCATCCACTACAGCTTTGTACATGAGGCTACTGTAATTTTATATACAGTCATCTTACCTATCTTATTCATAAATGTGACTTGCAAGTATTTAGCATCTGCTTAGTTCTGCAGATTCTTTCCTGTAACTGCATTGTTACTGTTTTGCTCCTAAAAATCTAAATATTAATTTGTATTATTTTGTTCGTATTTGTAAATCCACCTTTGGTTTTCAATACTGCCTGAATACTTCTGGTATCTGGATCAGATTCAAGCAGGTCTTGACCAAAATCCGATCCCAGGTCTCTTCTACACATTCCCAATTGGTGCAGACTGGACTTGGATACAAATACAGTTTTTTCTTCAACTCTCCCCACAAGTTGCTTGTCAGTGTCTTTTTCTACCAAATAGCTTGATTATTGTATCATAAGGTGATAAGCAGCCTGATGTACCATTTTACTACAGTAAAGTTTCACTTAAACAGGGCGCCGTGTATAGGAGTCAGGAGTCGGATTCAGGAGTAGGAGGTTTGGGAAATTGAGGAGGCTTTGGCTTGCCGACTCCACAGCCCTGCTTGTTAAGCTATGTTCACACGGCTAAGTTTGGGCCGTATTTCGGTCCGTAATTACGCGGTGTAGTGCGCAAATTACGGGCTGAAAACGGCCCATTCATTACGGTAATTCACAGTTCTCATAGAGAACTATGGATTACGTCTCCTCTCCCCCCCCGGGCGAAGCCGCTGGGCGGGAGATAATTGAAAATGTGAATTACTAGCGCGTATACCGCCGCTGGCAATTCAAGTCTATGGGCCGGCGAAGTCCCGGGCCCCCTGCTCAGTCCCCCGCTCCCCGCCCCCGCCCCCGTCCACACGGCGTATTGCGGGGCGTAATTACGCCCTGCAGATACACCCGTGAACATAGCCTTAGAGATCAGCAAGTTGTGTAAAAAGTACTAAAACACTGAACAGTTGTACATGTGCTCATTTAGTGCATTTAAAAAAAAAAAAAAAAAGAAATTTTATGATAATCATGAGATTTCAACCAAAAGCCAAATATCCCTACCTTTTGTGAGTAGTGTATTTGTGTGTGCATACAGTGTGTGTGTGTATATAAATATACATACAATATGTGTATACATTATTTGTTTGTGTATATATACACGTGTTTGTGAATATATCTAGACGGTATGTGTATATATATATATGTGCGTGTGTATAGTATGTGCATATATATAGTTGTGTGTAGATTTTGTGTGTGTGTGTGTGTTTATAGTCTGATACTAAAAAGGAAAGTCTTCCCTGCTGATGCATCCTTGTGAGCAGAGGTGCGGTGACATCCGCCTTCATCAGCGCTCCATACACAGTAGGGTTTGCTGAACTGTTTTTAGACACATGTCTGGTTACCCTATGGTTCATGTTGGCGATGAGCTGCTCCACTGTAATGTGTTGTACGGCCATCACCCTTCTTCGTAGCCGTTGTTCACTTCTCACATCAATGGTGGTGCTCTGCAGTTTCCATGTTGCTTATTTGCAGTAGCGCCATTTGTCTACTCTCTATACACCTTCACCACAGCAGCAGGGAACAGTTCACAAACTGCACTGCTTTAAAAATACCTGAAAGCCAATTATTATTCCTTTTTTCAACTCTGATCATCAGTTTTACCCATGACTGCAACAAGGGTTGTGTGAGCGGACAGCCTATCACACACCTGATATACCCACCAAGCCAGCACCCCACACAGGACCTCCTTCATGAATCTCATGGTGCTGATGTTGAAAGTAGGAAGTGATCATAAAATTATGACTCCACTCTATACATATATATACACACACACGTCAAATAAAGGAGCGCTGGGACTTCTTTATATATACAAGACTTTAGGGAATATGTCTTTAGGGAATTAGGAAATATGGATATACAGTATGTAGTGGGGTTTTAGCTCAGCCACAGGTACCAGAGACACAGATTTATTTAATTCCATATCCAAATGATAAACCGCTTCTCTTCAGCAGGTGCACAATAAGGAATTACATAAATACGTCATTTCTTCAGGAAAATGGATTAACAGAAACAGACTGTTCTCACCAGATAGCTTTAACAGTATACCAGCAGCGCTTTCCAGACATATACATTTCCTTTCGAAAGAATTCGCCCCCCTTGAACTTTTCAAACTTTTGCCACATTTTAGGCTTCAAAGAATAAAGATATAAAATTTAAATTTTTTGTGAAGAATCAACAACAAGTGGGACACAATTGTGAAGTGGAATGAAAATTTATTGATATTTAAAATTTTTGTAAAAAATAAAAAACGAAAAATGGGCGTGCAAAATTATTCGGCCCCTAAGTTAATACTTGTAGCCGCCACCCTTTTGCTACGATTACAGCTGCAAGTCGCTTGGCCCATGTCTCTGTCATTTTGCACATCGAGAGACTGAAATTCTTGGGCCCCTTCTTCCCCTTTGGCGCACAGCTGGAGCTCAGTGAGGTTGGATGTGAGAGCTTTGTGAACAGCTGGGGCTCAGTGAGGTTGGATGGAGAGCGTTTGTAACAGCTGGAGCTCAGTGAGGTTGATGGAGAGCGTTTGTGAACAGCTGGAGATCAGTGAGGTTGGATGAAGAGCGTTTTTTGAAAAAGCTGGAGATCAGTTTAGGTTGGATGGAGAGCTTTGTGAGCAGCTGGAGCTCAGTGAGGTTGAATGGAGAGCTTTTGTGAACAGCTGGAGCTCAGTGAGGTTGGATGGAGAGCGTTTGGAACAGCTGGAGCTCAGTGAGGTTTTGGATGGAGAGCGTTTGTGAGCAGCTGGGCTCAGTGATTTTGGGATGGAGAGCGTTTGTGAACACTGGAGCTCAGTGAGGTTGGATGGAGAGCGTTTGTGAAACAGCTGGAGCTCAGTGAGGTTGGATGGAGAGCGTTGTGAGCAGCGGGAGCTCAGTGAGGTTGGATGGAGAGCGTTGTGAACACTGGAGCTCATGAGGTTGGATGGAGAGCGTTTGTAAACACTGGAGCTCAGTGGGGTTGGATGAGACGTTTGTGAGCAGCAGTTTTCGCTCTTTCCACAGATTCCTCGATTGGATTCGGGTCTGGATTTGACTTGGCCATTCTTACACCTGGATACGTTATTTGGGAAGTTTCCATTGTAGTTTTTTGCTTTTAGTTTGGGATCGTTGTCTGTTGGAAGATAAATCTCCGTCCCAGTCTCAGGTCTTTTTCAGACTCCAACGGGTTTTTCTTCCAGAATGGTCCTGTATTTTGCTCCATCCATCTTCCCATAAATTTTTAAAAAAACCATTTTTCCCCTTTCCCTGCTGAAGAAAAGCCCAAACCATGCTGCCCCCACCAAGTATACAGGGGTGAGGTGGTTCAGGGGGGATGAGCTGTGTTGCTTTTACGCCAAATGTATCGTTTTGCATTGTGGTCAAAATGTTGGGTTTTGCTTTCATCTGAGAAGAGCCCCTTCTTCCACATGTTTGGTGTCTACCAGGTGACCCCTTCTTCCACATGTTTGGTGTCTCCCAGGGGGCTTGTTGCAAACTTTAAACCAGACTTTTTATTGATATCTTTTAGAAACGGGTTCCTTCTTGCGTCTTCCATAAAGCCAGATTTGTGCATGTATGACTGATTGTTGTCCTAAGGACAGACTCTCCCACCTCAGCTTAGATCTCTGCAGTTCATCCAGAGTGCTCCTGGGCCCTTGGCTGCATCCTGATCAGTCTTCTCCTTGTTTGAGATGAAAGTTTAGAGGGACGGCCGGTTCTTGGGAGAAATTTTCAGTGGTCTGATACCCTTTTCCCTTTCAATATGATCGCTTGCACAGTGCTCCTTGGGATGTTTACAGTTTGGGAAATCTTTTAGTATCCAAATCCGGCTTTAAACTTCTCCACAACAGTATCACGGACCTGCCTGTGTGTTCCTTGGTCTTCAGATGCTCTCTGCGCTTTAAAACAGAACCCTGAGACTACACAGAGCAGGTGCATTTATACGGAGACTTGATTACACACAGGTGGATTAAAATTTATCACCATCAGTCATTAGGACAACATTGTAAACATTCAGAATCCTCACTAACTTTTGGATGAGTTTGTTTCACTGAAAGTAAAGGGCCGAATAATTTTTCACACCCCCACTTTTTAGTTTTTATTTTTTTACAAAAGTTTAAAATATACAATAAATTTTCATTCCACTTCACAATTGTAGCCCACTTGTTTTTGAAAATTTTTCACAAAAAAAATTAAATTTTAATCTTTATAGTTTGAAGCCGGAAAAGGGCAAAAGGTGGGAAAATTCAAAAGGGGCCAATACTGTCACAAGGCAACTGTACTTCCCGCCTGAAAGCCACACCTTTCCACATAACCCCCTGGCCCTTTTATAGAAACCCGGCAAAACCTGTCCTGACACAAAGGGATAAATCGCCACCCCCCAAAACTTTGACTTCTCCAACCACCTAATCAGCTGGTTTTCCCAACGCTATTTTAACATTAAAAGGGCCAAATTTCAACCCCGGCATTTTAAATTTCGGGGTGTAATTTCGCCCCCGCCAAAATTTCCCGTGGGGGACGGGGGCGGGGCGGGGGCGGGGAGTAAGCAGGGGCCGGCACTTTTGCCGGCCCATTGACAAACCCCTGCAGCGGGGCGAAAACGCCCTAGAAATGAAGGTTAAAATTTTCTTTCCCGGGCCCGGGGATTTGCCCGGGGGGGGGAGAGGAGACTAATCCTAGTTTCTTATAGAAACCCGGGAAATTTCCGTAATTAATGGGCCTTTTCGGCCCGAAATTTGGGGCCCCCATCGCGCGAATTTCGGGCCGAAATACGGCCCATTTTTTAAAACCCCTGTGGAAAAATAGCCTAAAGGGAAAGTCTTAATGACAAAAAAAACCTGAAAACGAATTAATAAAAGTTCCCGAAACCCGAGTTTTTTCTGCCACTGCCTTTTTAAAAGCACTGAAAAAATGGCCTTTTTTTTTGGGCATTTTTTTGGGTTTTTTTTTGGGGCGCTTTGCCTGCTTTTTTAAAATAAGCCAAAAAAATTAAGGCCCTTTTGGAAAATAAAGCTACCCCACAGTGGATTTAAAATGTTAAAATATCCCCCTTTTCCTTTTGTTTACGTCCATTGGAGCCCCATTGCCTTTTAAAATTTTCTCGCTTTATTAAATTTTGCAAACCCAAATTTTTGCACCAAAATCCACAAAAACCCAAAATTAACTTCCCCAAAACAGCAAGATAAAGTATTAAACGCAAAATCTGTAAAAAAAAGAATTTAGCCGCCAAAAAACCCAAAATGCATTTTTGTGGCCCAAAAACCGTAAAAAGAAAATTTTTTTTTAGTGTCAGAACGTGAACAGTTTAAATTTGCGCCTAAAATTTTTTAAAAATATTGACTTTGCCCCAAAAAACCACAAAAAATGGATTCGGCGCCGAAATCCGTAAAAAAGTAAATTTTAAATTGCGTCAAAAGAAAAAATCACTTTATTTGCCCCCCAAAATCCCTTTTAAAATAAAAGGGTTTTAAACCCCCAAAAACCATAAAAAAAAAAGGATTCTTTCCGGGAAAAACCTAAAAAACTTTTTTTTGGCATCAGAAACCCAAATAAAACTTATTGCCCAAAATCTGTAAAAAAAAATTATTTTAGTGCCAAAAAAACCCAAAAAAAACTTTTTCTTTTTTCCCAAAATTTTCCTTAAAAAAAAAATTTTTTTTGGGGTCAGAGGCGGTTAACGTTAATTTCGTCAAAATTTTGTAAAAAAAAAAATTATTTTTTTGTGTCAAAAAAAGTAAGAAAACTTTTTTCTTTCGCCAAAAACCATTAAAAAAAAGTATTTTTGGGGTAGAGGGCAAAATTTAAAAATTTTTAGCGGCAAAATCCCTTTTAAAAAAAATTTTTTTAGTGCCAAAAAAACTTTAAAAAAAATGATTCTTGCCCAAAAATCCTTAAAAAAAACTTTTTTGGCGGGAGGAAGCGAGAAACGGTATTAGCGGGCCAAAAAATTAAATAAAAATTTCTTTTGTTGGGCCCAAAAAAATAAAAAAAAAAAAGATTTTTGCGCCAAAATACCTAAAAAAAAAAAAAAAATTTTTTGGGATCAGAAGCGAGATAAAAGTTTTTACGCCAAAAATTTTAAAAAAAAAAAAAAATTAAATTTTCCCTGCCAAAAAACGTAAAAAATTTAATTTTTGGGGCCAAAAACCGTAAAAAAAAGATTCTGGCCCAAAATCCTTTAAAAAACCCTATTTTTTGCATCAGTAGCAAATAACTTTAAAAGCACCAAAAAAAGTTTAAAAAAAGGGTTTTTCACAAAATCTGAAAAAAAAAACCCGAAAACTTATGCCAAAATCGTAAAAAAATTATTTTAGCAAAAAAAAAATTTAATTGCGCAAAAAATCGTTAGTGACCAAACAAGAACATTTTTTTACAAAAGGTAACAAAAAAAGGACACAAACAACACTTTTTATTTCAGATTTGAAAAGAAAAACCTTTGTTAAAAAACCCAAAATAAAGGGGGGGACTTTTGGGTCTCCTGGGAGGGTTTTTTACTGAAAAATTCCGGGAAAAAAAAACCGCAAAAAAACCCCCGGCCCCCCCAAAAACCAAAAAAGTCCGGGCCCCCTTTTCCCAAAACCCCCCGTAGTAAATTTTCCCGCCCGGCTCTGGCGTTTTTTTAGAGCATGTTGCAAAAAACAACCATAAAAAAAAAAGCAGAAAAAAAACTCATGAAACAGCAGGAGGGTTTTAAAATTAGAGGTTTTATGGGGGAGGGGTTTTCAACAGTCGTTTTTTCCAGCGTTTTTTGAAAACCAAAAAAACCCGAAAAAAACGGAATTTTTTTTTTCAGTGGGAGACAGAGCCTAACAAAATTTTCATTTAAACCCCAAGGGTTTCTACAAAAAAAGACCCCCCCCCCCCGGCTTACATCACCGAACCCGGGCCCCACGACAAGGGAAACACCATCAACCCCCGGACAAATATGCCTTTTTACTATAAAGTAAAGGGGTTTTGTAAAAACACTCACCGGGGCCCCTTTTTTAGGTACACCCCTTTCCCAAATGCTTTGTTAACACTTTAAATTTCCCAATCACCAATCACAGGCGGCAACTCAGTGCAAATTTAAAGGGATGTAGAAAATGGTCCCCGAAAAAAATCCCCCTGCCCGTTTAAAACCCCGGGGAAAAAAGTAAGGGGGAAAAAAGGGGATTTGATTTCCTTTGAACGTGGGATGGTTGTTGGGGCCAGAGGGGTGGTCTGGGGAAATTTTGAAACCGCTGATCTCCTGGGATTTTCACCACCCAACCAAACCTAGGGTTTTCAGAGAAGGTCCGAAAAAGAAAAAAAACATCCAAAGACGGCAGTCCTTTGGGGCGGAAAAGCCTTGTTTGAAAGCCCAAAGGCAAAGGAGAAAGGGCAGCTGGTTCGGCTGATAGAAAGCAACGTGACCCAAAAAAGCCACCCTTACAACCCAAAGGGGGCAGAAGAAACATCTCTGAACGCACAGTACGGGAAAAATTTGAGGCAGATGGGCTCCAGCAAACAAAAAGACCACACGGGTTCCCCCTCCCCCCCTTTACAGCCCAAGAACAGGGAAAAAGAGGCCCAATTGCCCCCAAACTCAAGAAATTGGACAGTAGAAAATTTGGAAAAAAAATTGCCTTGGGCTGAAGTCTCGATTTTGCTGCACATTCGGGTAGTAGGGTCAGAATTTTGGCGTCAACAACTAAAGCATGGAAACCAACCTGCCTTGTAAACAAAGTTCCAAAGGGGGGTGGTGGGGTGTCATTTGGGGTTTGGGGGAAAAATTTCTTTTGGGACCTTTTTGGGCCCCTTGTAAACCCAATTTAGCAACTGCCAAAAACCTTGTGGAACTATGGCCCACGAAAAATTGACAGTTTTGGGAAGGGAAAAAAGGGGGGCCCAAAACCCCTTTCTTAACATGGTTTTACCTAATAAAGGGGGCCGGGGAGTGTATAATATAAAATTAATAAAAATTATTATTATAAATTATATATTATTAAATGTAAAAGCACAAAATATACAGACAAAAGACACTTGCATGTACTCACACACAAAATAGTTTCTTGGCATAAATTGGGAAAGGGCGCCACTCCACAGGCAGCACAAATTGTTTGAAAAGAAACAACTACTCCTATTTGAACAAAAGGGCTCCCAGATTCTGAATCCAGTGTACTTTTAAAAGTCAGCCTAAAAAACCCCAGTTTTAACAGGACCCCAAAATGGTGGGCAGTGGCAAAAAACCCCCCTTTTTCCTTTTGAAACATGGTTTTCCCTAAGCATGCATGTTTTATTAGGGGCAGACTAATAGCAATTCCTGCTGACCCTCACGTGTACAATTGACTCTGCTGAGCATTCATGGGATCTCAATGGACAGAAGAGAAAAACTGCTTTTTGAAAAACCCGAGGGTAGCTTTTCCTAGGAGGGGAAAAAAATCATTTCCTGCGAAAATCCAACCGCTTACCCTTCTTTCCCCCAAACCCTTCTGCCATCAGCGGAGAGTTAGGAGGCAACGATACACATTACATGGTCGACTGCTCAAACAAATAGAAGATTTACAGCAGAAAATGACTGTTCCATCTAGTCCAGGAGTGCCCCCAGCCATCAGAAGACACATGTGCACCATACTTCAGAAATAAATATCATTCAACTGATGGCCCTGTAAGGTGGGTGCTGTAGGGCTGGCACTTATAGTGGGCACTGTATGGGCCGACACTGTTATGGTGGATTTCTTCCTCATAGGAATATTTACTCCTGACACAATCATGGCAGATCCACAAAATAGACCATAAATGTCTGATAGGTTCCAGACTCCAGAGAGGAGGAGATGATGGAGAGGAGGCCATACATATGTGTTGTTCTCTTTTTATTGTTATAAAACAACAACTTCTGTGACCCCCAAAAACTATAAAGAACATAAGCGTCTCATATCCAATTTCTGGAGCACCGAGCAGGGGACCCCCCATTCTGATCTCTGGCAGTCTCTAGAGTGGAACCAGGACCTCTCAGCCATTTTGGGTATTCACAGTTGAATTGCCATAAAGGTACAGTATGGCAGTGTGGCCCCCAGACTACAAAATATTGCACACCCCTGACCAGGGGCGTAGCTATAGGGGGTGCAGAGGTAGCAGTCGCTACCGGGCCCTGCAGCCTGAGGGGGCCCAAAAGCCCTTCTGCCACATAAGAAAACACCAGTATTGTAAATGGTGCCTGTTAACGGGAGGGGGCCCTATTTCACTTTTTGCACTAGGGCCCAAGAGCTTGAAGTTACGCCTCTGCCCCTGACCTATTGTATGTTATATCCTTGATATTATCTTAGGCTTTATACATGTTTATCCCAGGCATGTTAGAGTCACTGTTGGTTTCCCGCCCACATCTAGGAGAAGCTTGTTCTCCGCATCTGCTACTCTTTTAAAAGTCATAAGGTTTGGTCAATGTTCGTCTGTGTGGCCTCTAAGTCTTCCGTCAGCTGAAATGGATTTCAGTCGGTCAGCCGCAGCATCGCGGATGTAACAATTGTTAACTAAATATTCTAATTTACTAAAAAGAAAAAAAACTAAGCCCAAGACCATATATTATAAATATGTATCCAACCTCATGGCTCAGATATGTGTTGCTAATGCACTCTATACCATCTAAGCAGGCGTTGAAGTTTTACTAACCCATACCTCCCAACTTTTAGAGATTGCAAAGAGGGACATGTCAGGCCAGACCTCTAACTACACCCAAATACATCACATCACACCAAGACATGCCTCTAACCACGCCCAAACACACCCATGCCAACTTTTCAGATAGCCAAAAAGGGAGACATTTTCAGGAGTGCATTGTATCCAATAATAAAATATTAAGTAAATTGTTATGTAATATACAGCGAGGAAGCAATCAGATACTTTTTAAAGCAAGATAGTCAGTTTATTGATGCAAATCTGTTTCCTAAATAAAAAAGAGGGACATTTATAGAGCTAAGAGGGACCTGGGTTAAAATAGGACTGTCCCATCC
>JAODAL010083072.1:0-11371 GCA_025379985.1 Phyllomedusa bahiana
AAAAAAAAAAAAAAAACTGTGTATATGGTTATTTGAAATAAAAATTTTTAACCCAAAGGTCATAAATATTTTCAACAGCACCTCAAATTTTCCCTATGTTGCAAAAATTTTTTAATTCAACCAAAATGTTTTATCATTTCCACAAATTTTTGTAAATAAAACCAAAAAATATCGCTAACGGTTCAAGTACGATCCTATGGGCCTTATGGAGGTGGAAATCGGTTTGTAAATTTTTTGGGCAAAATATAAAACGGAATGCGAGGATTCTCTTGCATTTTTTTTGGGGTAAAACTCAAATGTATAATGGAAACAAAATATGTGTTTTAAAGAAAAGACGTTTGATCGGTAGTCAGAATTCTAGTTGATGTTTTTACTAAAATAGTCACGATAAGTGACAAAAAAATGGAAGGACCCCCTTTTTGTACACAAACCTTTTACCACCTGAAATAGAGAAATAAAAAAAGGGAGCTAAAAAATAAAAATTTTAAATTAAAAATAAAAAAAAGCGGATAAAGGTAGTGCAACATTATTGTTAAAAAACAAGACTATATGCGGGCACCCTTTGGGAAAGCAAAGCGGTAGTCAGTATAAGATTTTTAAAAAAATGACCCTAATATTTTTTAAAAAGGAAATAGATGTGTTTTTACAAGTACCCGAAAAATGAAAATAATAGATCAGACCATAAAGATGCATGATGGTAGAGAATCCCGCTTCCAGTTTTTTTTTGCCCCAAAAAAATTCACAAACAATTCCACCTCCATATAGGCCCATGTTTTCGGGATAGGTCGCTACTTGAACCTTTGCTAGATTTGGATGGTTATTACAAAAATTTGTGAAAAAATATAAAACATTTTTTGGGTTATATTAAACAGTTTTTTTCAACATATGGGAAAAAAAGAGGGACTGATGTAACATTTATGTACCTTGGATGTAAATCTCTATTTACAAATATACCCTTTTTCACATGCTGTTGAACGTGACGGGTACTATACAAATAAACTTATCTAGGCACACTACGTTTTGTGACCTTGTTTTGTTTTTTTGAAAAATTATTTCCAGTTTGGGGGTGACTGCTACTTGCAGCTGCAGGGACTTCTTGGGGTCTTGCAGACCCGGGATATAAAATTTATTCATTTTTTTGGGTCCAAAAATTTCATATACCCAATAGTCTCCAAAATTTAAAAACCCACTTAAAATATGTGGTACATTTTCCCTTTTGGACAAGGACGGAGTCAGAATTGAAAAATTTTTGTTATCAATTCAAACACCCTTATTTTTAAATTTTGCTTAAAAAAAATGAAACATTAGAATACTGTTTTAAAGGTGATCAAGAATAATGTCACTAATGCTTTGAACTCTTGTCAAACCGCTGGAGCGTAACAATTTTACATAACCCTTATCATGCACCCAAAATGTTCTATGGGGTACCAAAAGGACAGTTTATAGTGTACGTCTTATATGTTCTGATGAAAAGCAGTAAGAACTAGACATGTATAAATTGATAAATTTTTACAGAGGGGATATGATATTAAGGAATTGCTTGCGCGGGGGACAACAGGTTAAAAACATAAAAAGAGAAGAGTTAATGTTTACACAAGGTAAACAGAAGAAACAATCTCGGTTTACGTTCGTGACACAATATGATGTCACATAATCTCCAAAAAAAATTGGGAATCTCGCAAGAGAACAAAGAGTGACTTTTGATCACTATATTTACTATTTTGCCACCTCGGATATCACAATAGAATTTATTGGATACATTTTGGGGAAAGTAGCAACGCAAGACATAAAGAAACTAGAACTAAGACGACAACCATCTTCTTTAAATTTAAAATGGGTGAAAGAAGTGCTATTGCAGAACTACAATCTAACAGGGAGATAGTAATCACACCCAGTGACTAGGGTGGTAATATTGTCATCTTAAAAAAAAGTGACTATGGGAGCGATGGTTGAGAGAATACTTGGTGATTCAGAAACATATGAGAGGCTTCCAAAAGACCCAACCAATGGTATCTGAAGGAATTGAAAAGGATTTTGGATTTGGGAATTGAGAAAAAATTAATTACTGGGGGAGGAAAAGAAATTTATGCTAAATTTTAATACTATTGCTACCTTTTATGCATTAGAAAATGTGCTTAAAGAGGTTGTGCCATACCGGGAAGACGATAGTCTCAGGTAGAAACAATTTTAACACAAGGACCCAGCACGTATGTTGATCGTAGACTGATGCCCTTTGTCACTGGCCTTCCTTCATATCTTAAATGATGAGAATTAACGATCTAGTGGTGAGTGAGAGTACACTTCTTGCAAGTTTAGACGTAGAAGCCCTATACAGTAACATCAGACATAACCTGGGCCTGGAAAAGCAATCAAGTATTTTTTGAACACAAGAGGTAAAACAATTTAGGGGAACACAATGATTTTGTTTTAAAGTATTGGATTTTTTTTTGGGAACAAACTATTTTTTGTTTGATGGCACCTTTTATCACCAGATAAAAGGTGCCGCCATGGGAACTGTCTGTGCACCAAGTTTTGTAATCTATTTTTAGGTTGGTGGGAGGATGTATTTTGTTTTTTCTGAACACCTTGAAATATTCACAGATCGGTTTTTATTTTGGGGGCGCTTTTTTTTTGATGATATTTGATTTTTTTTGGGATGGTAGTGAAAAATTATTCATGGTTTTGTATCTAGACTGAATGATAATGAAATTGGGATAAAATTCACATTTGAAATTCATCGGGGAGAAAATAAATTTTTTGGATCTTGAAATTGTTGGATGAAAATAAGCAGATTAGAAAAAGATATTTCGGAAAAAATCGGCTACCAATAGTTTTGTTACATTTCTCTAGTTGGCATCCACCTTCAAAGAAAAAAAGGGGATTCCCTTAGGGCCAATTTCTTAGGGCTCGTAGAAATTGTTCTACATTAGAGGATTTCAATGAAGAATGTATAAAGTTAAATGCACGTTTTCAGGCATGGGGTTATCCTAAAAAAATATGTTTGAGGAAGGCGTTTAATGGGGCTTTGACAGTGACAGAGGACATTTATTAATCAGTAAAAAGAAGAAAGAAAAAAAACGATTTTAATTCGTTGTTTTAGGTACCTTTGATGATAGAGCTAATGAAATGAGAGCTTTTACTTAGAAGACATTGGCACATTCTGAAGGGCAGACCCCAGTTTTCTTTTGAGGGTGATTTCTATATACCCTAGTGTCACTTATAGAAGAGGAAGAAATCTTAGGGATGAATTTGTCATTGTCATTTGAGGGAGATGGCAAAAAAACATGGTTGCCAGCCCTCCGGTGGTAAGCTCAAAATCCCTGCGGGCAACTGTTAATTCTGTCCTTTTCATATGGAAAACTAAAGATTTTGTTAATCCCATTGATAAGAGAAGATTTGAGATAAGACAATTCATCAATTGTAAAACCAGAGGGGTGGTTTATGGGGTTTTATGTGTACCTGCCCCAAGATCTATTGTGGGAAAAACCATACAGGAGTTTCGTCGTCGGATCTCGAAACATCTGAGTACTATTAAAAACTAGAGGGGGACAACTCCCTAGCAAGGACACATTTTGGAAGTACATAATGGGGGAAATAGAGGTCCCTAAAATTTTGGGGCACAATGTGTGAAAAAGCTAGGGAAAAGAAAGGGCGATTTGGATGTAGTTTTGTTGCAGGAAGAGGGGAAGATGGATACACAGACTCAATACATTGGAAACTAAAGGCCTAAATGAAGGCTTTTCATTTTCGGGGATTTATTTGATCTTGCTGATTACCTATAAATAATTTTTGAAGAAACATGATATATGTGATTAAAGTACGGTCCAGTGGATGTAGCACAGTGGAATATATGACTATGGAAGCATCAGAGTTCATATATGTGGGTTTTTTTTTGTTTGTTTTTTTCCCCCCCTCCCTTCCATCTCCCCCGCGCCCCTTCCCCCCCCCCTTTCTCCTCCCCTTTGCCTCTACGTTTTCCTCATTGTCCCTGGGTCTGTTTGATGACAGATATTCATCACGTGAGGCCACGGTTTCTATTTAACAAATTAGGGATGCATGTATATTGCTTTTGCAAGGGACTATTCATGTATGTATAGATTTGTTGTTCCTGCTTGCGGCGCTGATCTAGTGCGAGGCGGATGCAGCTGGATGCGGTGGCATTTGAGGATACTGGATTCTTTTCATGCTCCCATTGTGATATGGTGGATTGAATGGTGGCTGTGAGCCGTAAGAGAAGGTCTTCAATGGGGAACTTGTGAGGTCGACTGTGGGAGGGAGGGGAGGGCTAGCCATAGAGCCTACAGTTATTATTAAATGAGTATGAATATTACATGTGAAAGAGAATAGTTTATGAAAAATAGTCTTGAGAAACATACTATACAATGCAGTGGAACATGTATTAATGGGGCCCGCAAACTCTATTGGGGGTGAATATGCATATTACATACATAGGGAAGAGCTTTATGGGAAGATAATAGGACAGTGGCTATTGTACAGTGGAGTTCATATTCCCAATGAATTTTGCATATTAGATATTGAAGAGAAGGGGCTTATGGGAATTGACAAAAAAAAATGGAGTTGTGTGTAATGTGATACCAAGTCTGCTTAGTTCATTCTAGGTGAGGCACGCAGTTGCAATTAATATGAGAGAAGTGAGATGGAAGCCCCACAGTCAGGGCTGAGGGGGTGTGGTTTGGTGCAGTGCATTGGCACGGGCAGTACGGTAAGATTTGGGGGGCAAGCCTGTTATGGAGATGGCGAATTTGACTGAAGGTTGTTGGCTCATGAGAGCATGGTGGGCAGCTTTAGCAGGGGCATGTTGATGAGTGTGCAAAAGCGCGGGAAGGGGAGTGGGCTTTATTTGGGGATTCTCTGATGGCTAATTGGGTGAGCACCAGAATTTGGGGGTGTTTACCTAACATGATATAAAGGAAGTGAGCTCAGGACCACATGTGATCGGACCTCTAAGCCCTTGATAAAGCCAGGTTAGCTGGCGAAAACTGTCGGCCGAGGGCAGGCATGACGTTTTAAATTGTGATCTCTCCCTCTGTCTACAAGTGTCACCCGCTCGCAGACGGTGTCACAAGGGGGCCTTATTTTGTTCTGTGTCTATGAGATTTAGGGACGATGCCCAAGTAGTTGGCTTGGGATCCTTACTGAAGCTAGTACTTTGCTATAGATATAAGGCTCTCCTGTTAATAGGTGGGGTTCCCCCAGACTTGATGAAAAGAAAGGGAGTTATTCCCTCTTTTAGAAGCAAAAGGGTTAAAAAGATGGGGGATAGAGATCAGGTTTTTTAATAGTGTGTATGAGGTTTAAGAGTTAGATAATAATAAAAGTTAAGTTTTAGTGTTTTAATAGATAGAGAACTGATAGAGTTTAAGTTTGCCTATGGCAAAATAGTAAATATAGTGAACAATATGATAAGCACTCAAATCTAGTCAGAAAAGCCATTTACAACAATTGGCGTATCCTACAGTCCGATCCAAATTATGGGAATCTATTTAGAGATAAACCACGATGTATCTTCAGAAAAGGCAAAATCTAATAGGGGTAACTTTAAAACATTCAGATATTTTTCCACCTAAAAAAACAAGACAAGAAAAACTTTGTACGATAAGATATGGTACATTTCCATGTCTCTCATGCATTAGTTGCTCATCCATAATAAAAGGACCATTTATATCACACCCCATGACTGGGGCTAAAATTCAGATTTATGGGCAGTATAATTGTAATACAAGTAATGTCATTTATCTAATAAAATGCCCATGTGGGAAATGCTATGTTGGATAAACAAGTCGTTCGGTTAAAATAAGGATAGGTGAGCATAGATCTGCCATTCGTAACTGCAAAGGCAAGGAAGTAGACAAACGAACTAAAACTGATAAAACTATGGTGAAACTACGTTAGCCCAACATTTCTTTGAGCTAAAACACACAGTCAGCGATTTAAGATGGTGCGTCCTGGAGGAAATAACCACTTCTAATGATAACTCTAGAAAATCTAAGCTCCTCCAACGAGAGGCGTTTTGGATAGACAAGTTAGAAACACTGATACCAAAAGGTCTCAATGAGATTTTTAATCTAAGATTATTATTTTTGTTTTTTTATAAAAAACAAGGTGTAGTATTTGAATATTGTTAGTGTGTGAATAAAGGTATAGTGAAAATGTGTAATATAGAGTCTAGGTAGAGATGTGTCAGTGTAGATATATAGTTTAGTTTATGTTGTTCTAGTAAGGGTTAATACTCACCTGTTTCTTGAGGATGTTTGCCAAAATAAGAAGGGAGTAGTGACTGCAATGCGCATGCCTGAGGAAGGAAACTCGCTTTCCAAAAATGTCGCATCTGCTGCCATGCAGCACACAGGCTTCGGTCCATAACTGGTCAGCGTACATACTGGATCTCAAGTGCTTTTAAGCATCAATGTAAAGCTGGGACTTTGCAGCTAAGTACTGGTTCATTACTAAGTTGTTCATTGCGACTAATATGCTGCATGAGGACTTATGTGTATTAATCATATGCCAAGCGCTTTAAAGCCAAAAGTAAATAAGCCTTTTTCACAATTGAATGTTTAGCCTTGTGTGTTTTATAAAATGCTAGATTCATATCAACCAGCAGAATATAGATAACACTTCAAACATATAACAAGTACTTTTTCACATTTTTCCCCACTTCGATTTTCTTTGCGGTTTCCAATTACATTCTATAGTACGATGAATGACACCATTGGAAAGTGCATTTTGTCCTGCCCTTATAGGTCTATGTAGGTGGAAAAATAAAAAAGTTATGGCTCAGGGAAGGCGCGGAGGGAAAAAAGAACATAAAAAAAAAAAAAAAAAAATAGGCCTCGGCGTTAAAGGGTGAAGTTTCCAATATGTGGTCTTTTTAGAGGCGTTTATTACGTTTTAGCACCTTATGTTGTTTGCAAACCTGTAACGGCACCTAAAAATATCCTAATATAAATAAGATTCAAAAGTCTGCTAGGTGCATCTCTTACTGTGAGGTTTGTGGTTGACTCCAATAGTGCATTAGAGTCACGTATGAAATAGATCTCTAAAAATGGCAGAATTGGAGGAATATGAAATTGCATTTCCTTCTATCGTGTTAAAGCAAATAAAGGTTTAAAATTGAAAATCTGAAAAACAAAGTGAAATTTTGACAAGTCACCTCCACTTCTTCTGAATACTTTAAGGAGTGCTGTTTCTTAGATGGAGTCATTTATGGGAGTATCTAACATTCTGGCACCTCTAAGTCATGACAGAACTGGACCCTGAAGAATATTTTTAAAATTCTCTTGAAAATTTGAAAAAAATTGTTACTTAAATTTATGAACCTCTTAATTTTGTAAGAAAAAAATAAAGACATTTAAAAACTGATGCAAACATAAAGCACATATATGGTTGATGCTAGTTATAAACTATTTTGTGTGGTAAAATTGTCTTACACACAGACATTTTTGAACGTTTCACAACATTTCAAATCAACAAGGATTGCATGGATCAAAATGTATTACCAAGTAAAGCCCAATGGATCACTGTTTTCTCGACATCGTACAGATAAGTAAAAAAAAAAAAAAAAAAATCATTAAAATGTTATTCCCAAATACAATGGACGTGTTGTGTCAGCTTTGAAAAATGGGGGTCTGTCAGAGTTTAAAACTGACTACAGCGATAAGGAAAGTCAGTGGGAGAATTTACCTACTTATCTACAGGGGAGCTTCCATACCTACCTACTGACTGGAGGGGCACTATACCTACTTGCTGGGAACCTATATCCCCAACTATTAGGGGTATATACCTACCTAATAACAGAATATTTACCTACTTAAACACTTAAAGGGGTTTTGCCAGGACATGCCTTATCTGCTAATAAGCAAATGTAAACAAAGCCACGCTGAGCGAGCGAGAGACACAGCCAGAGCACAGGGCCATGCATAAGGGATCGTGTGAAATGTTCACTCAAATAATCAAACTACAACTAGTGAATTCTGTATACAAACGACAACAGCTTTCTCCACAGCCTCTTGAAAGCTTCTTCATGTTCCCTGTCATCAGATAATCACACTACAACTAGTGGATTCTGTATAAAAAACACAACATATTTCTACCCGGTGCCTTGAAAGCTTCTTCAGCTCCCTCTCATCAGATAAGAAGTGTGCTCTGCGCAAGCCCGGCCAGCAGCTCGTCAGGTCGTATCTAGTGCAAGCTTTTTTTTTTTTTTTAATAACATATTTTATTGGGTTTTTTGAAAGCAAAAATAATCGAAAATCAAACATGTAAATGAATGAATGGAGGCACTCAAAAACATCAGAGGCATACATACAGGAAAACAGCGTAACAGTAATTCTGACAGCTGGTTATGTCATTTTAAACATGGCCAAAATCAGTCACCAGGCCATTTAACAATTTTGCAGAACAAGGATTCATGGCACCTCGTACTCAAGCTTTCTGGTCATCATCGATAAAAGAAATCAGAAAATACAATACTGAAGCTCGGTCAGTTGAGTATCAAGTTCAAGACTTGGTCCAACAGTTTAAACAGAATGGTGTTTGCTTTATAACAGATAGCATCAGATTTTAACTTAAACTAAAAAAAACTTAGACTATAACAATACAATTGTGGAGTCCCGACCTGTTGATTTGTTCAAGCAAAGGTCTCAGTCTGAAAAGCAGCAAGCGAGGTAAATCAGGAAAAGGGCAGTCGGCAGTGCCTCTCCCATTTTCTCTCCAAGAGAGGGAAGGTAGTGGGTTTATTCGTGACCTACGGTCGCCACCCCCGCACGTCAGGAATTCTGAGAGCCCCCAAAGGGTTTGCCCGCCAAGGCTTGCTCCGAGTACCATCTCGTATAGTAGAATGTTTTCATTAAAATGGATTATGTCCCGACGTGAGTAGTGTGCGACAATGAATGACTTCCATTTTCTAAAGAAAGCCCCAGTACGCATCTCCTTGTGTCTCTCAGTCTCCATTCTATCTGCCGTCAGGTCTTTGTTCATATTCTTATTATTTAAAGCTATGGGGGAAGATGAGGCTTCAGCCAGTGTAGAAGGAGACAGCGTTTGGCAATCAATATTGCAATGTGTATGGTGCCCTCTAACTTCCTCGAGGGGGCGGTTCCGGGGATCCCAGAGGTAGCTTCCTCTGGGGGTCTGACGTAGTGAAAGATCAACAGCTCGTAATCTGTGACCCATTTTAACATGCCCCTTTCCCAAAATATACCCGACAAAAAGGTCCCAAAATTTTTTGGGTGTGAGAACAGGCCCATATCCCCCTGCCCCATGTTGTGGAGGGGGGTCTTGCATTTAGGGCAGGCCTGGAGTCTTTCAGGACATTTTTCCGAAGGTGGTAGGTTGAAGCCATAAAACGCATTGTGTATAATCTTAAGTTGCGTTTCTCTCCAGAGTTCACAGACCACTTCCTTCCGCAGTCTACTCATTCCTTGTAAAATTTTATCTGGGAACTGGGAGTCATCAAAAAGAGACTCCCATTTCTTAAAAGGTCTCATATTTCCCGAAGTCACGTCCCAGCTTCTCAGAATTTTGTAGATAGCAGACAAAGTGAAAAACGACCTATGACAGTCTATCAGCGAGTCAAACCTATTGGGGGCGCATTCTTTAGCGATATTTCTAAGTTTAGACCTACAGAAAGATAGCACCTGCAGTGCTGGGAAGACATGCATTGAAGGTAGGGAAAATTTCTCCCTAATTTCAGACGGAGTATACCATCTTTTTTCTTCCAAATGCATCAATTGTCCAGCATTAAACACCCCACGTTCTCTCCATAGGTCAAACATAGGATTGTCTCGCCCCTGTGTGAACTCCGGATGTTTCCACAGCGGCATCCGTCTTGAGAGTGAAAAGGAGAGGTGTAATAATTTGCGGATTTGTTTCCATGTCGCTCTTGTATCTCGCAGCAGAATGGAAGACCTAAGTGCCGTTGGGATAGAAGAAATCCCTGCATGAAGAAGGGCATGAGGGGGGCCACGGGCGCATTATTTCCCCCTTTTTTAATTCAAAAATTGGAGTAACGACGGGTTTTCCCCCAATCCAGTCAAGTGCGTGCCGGGGGAGGGACGCTAAAATTATAATTTTCGTATATTTGTAAGGGTTCAGACCCCCTCCCTCTTTGGGAGCATCAGTTTTTTGAAGCGCTATGCGTGGCTTTTTTTCCTGTCCATATGAAGCGAGGGAGAGGCCGGTGTAGACCCCTTCTGACTTTAAACATGTCCCAGCAATAGAGGAAGGGTCTGAAGTGGGTTATAGCAATTTAGGAAAAGAAAACCATCTTTTATTGCTGGCATCTGCCTGATAATGATAGAGGGAGTCCATGCCATTTGCGCAATTGTCCCGTAATCTGTGCTATCAAGGGTGGGAAGTTTAAATTGTATAGCGTTTCAGGAGTTCTCCCAACTTTTAAACCCAAATAGGTAATATATTTATCAGCAGGTGTTAGGTGTATGCCAAGGTTGTCCCAGGTAGTTTTTTGGCAGAGGAGAACGTAGCTCCAGCAGTTCGCTTTTTGAGGGGTTAACCTTGTATCCCGAAAAAGATCCAAAGTGTTCCAAGAAAGAAAACACTTTTGGCAGATGTTCGAGAGGGTTTGATAAGAACAAGAGGAGGTCATCCGCAAACAGAGCCTAGTGCAAGCTTTGAAGTCACTAAAAGGCAGGTAAGGCAGCCTGTAGCTCTCTCAGGCTTCACTTTTTGTAATCACATATATTTAGAACAGTGATTAAATACCCATTTTTGAGGATACCAAGTCAACATTACATCGTGGCAAAAACCCTTTAATTGAATGCAGGTATATCTACCTGTCTATTGGAGATGTCTATATACCTACCTTATTTAGATCCTTCATACCAAACCTAAATCAGGGCCTTTATACCTATCCTGTAGAGGAGGCAACCTACCTACTTAACAATGACCTAGATACTGTTTTACCTAGTGGGCCTTTTTACCTACCTACCCAATAGTGGAACTAAATACCAACCTATTGGGGAGAGCTAGATCTACCTACCTAAAGGGGAGTTACTGTAATTGGAGACTTCCTACCTAAATGGGGAAAGGGCTACCTGAGCTTGCCTGAAACCTGTATGTTACTGTGGCTTTTCTGCATCTGGTTTCCTATGCAATGTGCAGTTTTTTTAAATCAATTGCCCACCCTACATGGATAGTTGGTGAGCAGTTATTCATTTGTGATTATGCACAGTGCTACTCCCACGTTCACTTTGTGATTTTATTGCCTACTACTGGATGGATTTTTGTCTGCTAGAATGTGTTGATTATGGTCTTGTGTCTATGCTTTTTACCTAAACATACAAGCCTAAACCGTCAAACACTGTTTCCGAGCGGGATCATCGAAGGACCCCCC
>JAODAL010083073.1:0-11370 GCA_025379985.1 Phyllomedusa bahiana
AGCAATGCGACATGTCACACGGATAGAAATGTCTGACATTGGTTGGAAGAGCACGACCAAGACTTCCAAGTACTACCCTGCCTCCTAATTTTCCAGACTTGAACCCAATTAAACATCTGTTCAACCACATCAGTCATTTTTTGCTCTATAGATCCTCCCCCACACCCCATGTCACAGCTGTGGGATACAGTCAGCAAGGCTCCATTTACCTGTAACAACTCACCAGGACCTTATTGAGTCACTCCCAGGCTGTCTAGCTGCTGTCTGTGCTGCACACTGCCGCTACTATGGACGTTAGCTGGTGGTCATAATAATGTGACACATGACATATAAAGTACTGTTTGTGAGGGAGGACAGGCATTGTCCATTGCAGCCAATCAGAGCTCAGCTTTCATTTTTCCAGCGCAGTATCAGAGATGAAAGCTGAGCTCTGATTGGTTGCTATGGAGAACAATAACAGTCTTATTGTTAGACAATCGGATAGAAGAGACCATTTGTTCTTTCTAAAGGACCGGAGTAACCTGCAGCCGACTTCAGCCATGCTGAGTCCAAATATGTGTGTCCAAATAATCCGTATCCTGTTACATGGAATTATTCTATTCCAAAGAGAAGAAAACTGCGAATCTGAGTCATGTATCAGAAGGGTATTGGAGAAGCAATTCGCTTTAATGATGGCAGCAGATATGTTTGCAGGGCTGTTACTAATGTTAATAGGTATATTGGAGGAAGAGGTAAGGACATGCAGACAGCAAGTAGATACGTTTAAGAATCAAATAGATTTGGTCAATATGGTAAAAGGCAATCAAAGGTGTCAACACTTCATGGAGATACAGGAACAGTAGGCCGCAGAAAAATGGGGCTTATAGATGGGCAAAATATATTTAGACCAACTACCTTAATATCCAACCTTAGACCTCCTGAATATGTTCAGCCCACATATTGATATTAGACCGGGAGAGGACACGCTTGTTTGGTGCATTTTTTGGGATGTATTAAGTGTAATCCGCCCCCCAAAAATGATCCAACACGACACGTATTTTCATCACATACCCTTTTGGATCCGTTCAACGACTTGACATGTCAAATCTTGATCCGTTTGATGCAGCTGAGAGCGTGTTGGATATGTTTTGGATGCAATTTACTCAGCGCTTTTGAATGCGTTTTCTGGATCCAAAACTGATCCAAAAACGGATCCAACACCCCATGTGAACACACCCTAATAGCTGAACAAAGAATTGACAGACATTCAGTATCATTCGTTCATAGGGATTTCGCACTTCCAGCAAGGAAAAAGCGCTTTTTTGGTGCTGAAAATTTCAGTGCCGAAATACGTTGTGTTGAAGGGAATCTGTCGCAAAAGTTATTATTACTTATCAAATCAAGCCCCTGATCCATATTCTTTTCCTCTTAGCCGTTTTTATTTCCTGATTGTAGATTTCTCAATTCGGCCGTCTATTTATGATTGTGGGGAAGACATTCTTGCTTGCACTGCTTTACCAGCAGTCAGAGAGATACTTTACAGCAGCTTCATGCACATAGGAGCCATAACTGATTCTGTCACATAGACTTCTTTAGGAGAGTTTTCTAGTCTTGCTGTGTGACCTGGGAAGGAATCACTGTGCAGGGAGGTGAAAGGGTGAATTGTGACTATCTCCTCTTGTGACTGGTGGATCCTGTGTTATCTATTCACACTGGTGTCTCCTTTCAGTTTGACCTTGCTTTTACTGATAATGAGCAGACACTGAAAATCTCCCTCTACAGAACAGGAAGTGTCAGATTATTATTAGGCTTAGTGAAAACTGTAGGACTTAAGAATCAATAAAAAATATTGAAAGTGATATGGAAAATTAAAAAAAAACATAACAAAGATTACTAAAATATGTGTTTAACATAAAAATGTGAGTTAAACAATAAGTCATTTTTTGATGACACATTCCCTTTAACCTAGCTCAAAAGACTTAGGCTGGATTCACACATTGCTGTTTACAGATCATTTTTTCCCATAGTTTCCCCAAATTGTTTAAAAAAATTCAGCTGTTTTGCCACACTTTCAGAAAACTGCATTATCAGGGCGACGGGTAACATATCTGTGGCTGCTATTGTACATTTCCTATGAGCGTTATTATAGCCGAAACAGCTGCTATGGGAGCCATTGTACCTTCTTTTAGAGAATAACAAGTTTGTTGCTTTTTTGCTATCTAGCACTAAATAGGATCTCTGATATATGATGCTATTATTTATACTATAATTATTTCAATATCTGCTGTTGGTTAATATTTTCATTATTAAGTGGTAAGGTCTATTTTATTTTGCTATGGGATCCTATGAGTGCTACATATATCCTTGTTTCCCACCATTGCATAATAGCGGAAAATATTGTCATTTGTGTAAGTCTGTATGTGGATGACAAATTAGAACTACATAATAATGTAAAGTGTTTTATTTTTTGTAAACAGGAAAGGAGGCGTCAACAAAGCGTGACTACCTGTAACACAAGTACAAAGGATACACGGAAAGATGCAGACAATAGTGTAAAGCTGCGGGACACATCTAAAAAAGAAGGAAAAAAAGATTGAGCATACCGTCATAATTCTCACAAATGCAGTTTACATTTTAAAATAAAGCATAATTAAATCATAATGAATTTGACTATTAACAGTTATACAGTATATTCCACAAGTCTACAAATTGGTATATTGACATATTGCTCTGTGGAGCGATTGGTCATAGTGAGTTATGTTTCTTCATAATGTTCTAGATGTATATTAACCTTTAGGTTATACTGTACGCTCCGCAGTACATCGTGTGTTTCGGGAGCTGGGGGGTGGGGTGAGGGCGACAGCCCGCTGGCCCCATAGACATACATTACTCGCGGTGCGCACTCGCCGCAAATACTTGACATGTCACTGATCTCCCCGCGCGTACAATTTGATCGCATTGTACGAGCGGGGAGAGGAGGCGTAATCCATAATTCTCTCTGAGAGCTATGGATTACCGTGATTATGGGGCGCATTCCCTCGCATATTAAGCGCAGTACGCTGCGTGAACAAACCCTTATTTAGTGTGAGTGCATGCTCTTGTGTGACATTTCCTCTTCAGTGATTTCATGTTCTACTAGGACCTTTCCTTTCCATCTCTATAGTGTGGCTTGAGTTCAAGACCTGCTATGGGCATTTAACAATACTTGCCAACTCTTCTGGGTTGTGTGGGAGACATGGCTGTCTGAGGCTTTTTAAGAAGAATGGCACTGGTGTTGCATCATGAAACACTGCTTCAAGCCACTGACGCCAGGAGGTGGCCCCCATAGCTAGGCTATAAAGTCTAGTTGCATTGCTCACATGGTCTTTTTGGCATCTGGGCATTACCTGAGCGGAGAGGTGAATACCTCTACTCCCCGCTCCCAATTACCTTTCACTCAACTTTCCATAACGGTGGCACCTACCTTCTGGTTGCCATTTGTGGGGGATGAGTTTTCATCCAGCTTTACTGAATGCTAGATAAGCTATCCAGCATCCAGGAAAGCTGTGTGGCAACAATTTCCCACAGGTAGCACCCAGTTTTCAGAAGACTGGGTCCCCTTTGTGGGGGATGGGGTGTCAAACAGCTTTACTGTATGTTGGATAGTCTATCCAGCCTACAATGAAGCTGGGAGACACTCCATTCCACTACAGGAGGCACCCAGTTTTCTTAGCGTGAAAGGCTGGGTGCCACCTGTGGGGGATGGTCATCACTCACCTTTTCTGTACTCTCAATAAATTATCCAGCATCTGTATATGTATGAAATGTTTCTGTTTATTTGCTGGCTTCTGTTTTGGACTACTTTGAATTCAGTGGACTACGTCAGATCAGCCTTGGATTTATATTTTAATAAAATGGTTAAAGAGGGCTGGTGTTGGGGAGTGTTTATTTAAATATTTTTTTGTGTGTGTTTAGTATTGTTTTTTTTTCCATTTAATGTCAGTGTTAGTAATGGAGATGTCTGTCCATTACTATCACTGGGGCTTAGTGTCAGCCAGTGGTGATTTTTGTCACCCTATGGTTGACACTAACTTCCTCTCACTACTATCCCAGTACCCAACGCAACAAGGGTACTGGTACTGGAACTTTTGGGGCAGCTGTGGGCTGGTGTTTTTTAGGATGGTAAGGGTCCAATATCCATGGACCTTCAAATCCTGATAGTATCCAGCTGCAGCTGTTGAATTTACCTTGACTGGCTATAAAAAATGGGGGGATCCCACATCATTTATCTATTGAAAATCTAAAAATAGGCAACCACGCTAATCAATAAATAAATAATTTAAAAATAACGGCATAAAGTCTTCCTCAGTTTTCGTAACCAGCCAAGGGAAAACTGGCAGCTGCAGGCTGATGCCATCAGGATGGAAAGTTTCATTGACATTGGTTCCTTCCTACCCCAAATTACCAGCCCTCAGCTGCCCAGAAGTGGACAATCACGTTAGATGGTCCACTTCTGACGGTAACCCAGCTCTTCCCAATACCTCTGGTGTTTTGAATACTAGGGTGAAAGTGACAAGGGGCTAGCATCAGCTTTACGGCAAAAAACACTGCTTTGTGAAGCCAAGCTCCAGTGATAGTAATGGAGAGGTTTCTGTCAGATACCTCAATTATTTGCACCGGAATTTAACGTTGAAAAATACACGACACAATTCAAAATTGCTTTATTTAAATAAACACTCACAACAACATCCCTTGTTCACCATTTTATTAGAGAAATGGTCTGATGTAGTTCAATGAGTGCATAATAGGCCAACAGAGAAACTGGTTTAAAAATAAAAACACTACAAAGACCATGATATCACTAAACTCCATCCCCTCCACCTCCTGAAGATCATGCCTGCAGCTGATCTTATGAGGGTGCAAGGGACAGAGTTCAGGCCGCACAATATGATCCTGAGGGTACAAGCCATAGCCGCAGAACAATCTCCAGGGGAATGGTCTTCTGCACCCTCTCCCAAACAGATTGTACCTGTAAATTGTGCTCTGTGCTCCTTCTCCCACTATTGTGTTATGCAGCCTACTGCCAACACAAAATACAACCCCCAACAATTACCCTAAAACTTCACTATCTCCAGCCCCCACCTCATCTATTACACTTTGGGAAATCTGTACAGAAGTGGGCACATGGGAGGTGCTGGAAAAGTTGTAATTCTAAGATGTTTGTTTGGTCTGGAACAGATGAAAAAGGAAAGGAAAGGAGACCGAGTCCCAGAGAAGACATTATCTGTAGAGCCTATATACTCCTAGTATATACCACTACAGTGAAGGAAATAATTATTTGATCTCTTGCTGATTGTGTAAGTGTAAGAGAGATAGAATATCAAAAATAAAATCCAGAAAATCACATTGTATAAATTATGTGGCGAGATGGCGTTTAGGTCTTCTAATGTTTTGATAAAAAAAAGTGAGTTGCCCTTGTTTGGGTGCATAGATGCCCGTAATGGTATTAGTGGAAAATACATAATGTGCATTACCGCCTGTTTTGACCTTAAGCAGTTTAAAAGAAAGGTTTTTGGGTTTGGCTTTGGGATGGGTTTTCTGTATGAATAATATATTGGCTGTCTGTTTATGCATGTTATAGAGAATTTGGGACCTTCTCTCCGGAATAGAGAAATAGAAAAGTATTGAACAAGTTGGCTCCTTCATAGAACGCCCCTGCGAGTCACACACACATTACACATTGCAATAGAATAAAACAATCCAAATAGATAACATAGAAAAAATTCCTAAGGCTATGTTTCCACTGCAATGAAAAGCGATCATATTTTCGGCAGTTTTAGAATTATAAAACCACCGAAAATGCGATCGTTCAGGCATAGACATTAATAGAAAAAACGACCTGTAGTCTACACAGGTCGTTTTATCTCTGCTCGTCTTCTGGCGCATTATACAACATGTTGTACAATATGAAAATGCTGTGAGTTTTTTTGTCATCGTCCCATACAAGCAAGTGTATGAGCTGAAGGTACAAAAAAATGAGAACCAACCGCGTTTTTTGCAAAAAACTTGAAAAAAAACGCAGTTGTACATCGTAAAAAAAACGGTCGACTTTCCCCACATCCCCACGACAGGGTTTTCGGTCAGATTTAAAGACAGGTTTTGTATTATAAAACCGTCTGTAAACTGACTTTCAACCATCTGTATAGACTTTAATAGAAATAGTGGATTTTCTGCCTGATGGTTTTTTGCACCTCCGGCGTTTCTAAAAACTTAGAACATGTTCATTCTTCCGCCCGGTTTTCAGGCAGAAGATGTGCATGTCAATGGTTGAGGGGGACGGGCAAATTTGCAATCCACGGACAGAGACGTCCCCCAAAACCATGTAAAAGATGACAAAATATCGGCCAGATTCTTTAATCAGAATCCGGGCATTATTTTTATACTGTAGTGTGGATGCACCCTAACAACAACTGAGACTGACAGCAAAAAAAACTGCGTAATGCAGCATTGCTACCTGCAGTAGAGGAGCGTATAGCACTCGGCATTGTTCCTATAGGGGGAGAGGTCTGCAAAAATGTTTTAACCTACAATTTAAGGTAACTACTATTTATCACATTTCAATTGGCACTAGACAGAAGGACATAGGGCGACATGTATGAATGAGCTGCACCAGAATTCTGGCCAGTTCTATAGATGTATGAACAGGCATACTCCAAATTTTGGCGCAATAAGTGCCTCGGTACCTCACCAAATATACTTTTTAGCGCGCCGAAGTTCTGGGGCGTTCTGGGGGTGTGTCACACCACATTATTAGAAGTAGACACATTTATGATTTTTTTACCCCAAAACTTTGGTACAGAACACTTAGAACAGCCAGACCAAGTTAAAGGTGCTCTGCCTGAGCCTCACTTGTCGTATGGCACTAGACTGTGCCTGTATATATGACCTTCAGAAGAACAGATTCATACATGCTGGCGCAGTCTATACTACCTTAAAGCGATTTAGAACTAGTCTTTCAGAACCAGAATTCATACATGTCACCCATAGTGTCCATTGGGCCTATGCAACTCTGTAGGTTTTGTGACACAGAGAATGACCTAGAAGATGTACAGTCTTCTGGATGAAACGTAGTTTACGACACTATAAAAGGGTGAGAGTAAATGAAAACAGTCTTGTGGCTGGTTGTAGGGAAGGTTTCTTCTAGCAGTAGCATCCATTTTCTCAAGTCTGGTTACAGTCTTTAGATTTCTGTATGTATTTGTTCTTTGGGGTAGCAGATATTGAGGATCCTCAGGGAGAGGTGGTGCGTATATGCCACTGTAGATTCACTGGTTGCGTCAATAGAATGTCTCAATCTGGCAGGAACACCAGCGAAAGTTTTAATGCGGAATGAAAGTGTGGTGAGTCCATCTGAAGGAGATTGTTCCGTCATCAGTTTGAACATCAGCAATAGGTAATTTGGTTCGCTTGCAGGACTGATAAAAGAGGCGTATGTCACGAGCGGTCCTGCGGCACCCCAGTCAGGCCGCGGGCACGCTCGGGCTTCTTCTGTGCCCCCGGCTTCAGGGACGAGTGGCGCCGTGGCCCGTGTATTGGCCCGCAGGCGCACTCGCTCCCCTGCACAGCTCAGCTTACCTGACCGTGCTCCTGCATCTCCACGACATCCTGCTGGCCAGCGTGCGGGTCCCTGCTCCTTAAGGCGCGCACGTGGCGGCTCTCTTAAATTTAAAGGGCCATTGCGACGGCAATTGGTTATTGCCGGTCGCTGACCCTATTTAAGGTAGTTCCTTCCGGAACATCCCCGCTGGATCTTTAGTGCCATTGCCTATTGAGAAAGCGTTTCCCTGAATCTGTTCTGATTAACGTGTACCGTACCTTCTGCCTCCGTCGCTCGACCATGAACCATTGCCGCCTGTCCTGACCTTACCGCCTGTCCCCAACTACAAGCCTGCCGGACGATTCTGTACCACGCTAAACCTTGGCTGCCTCTGCAAGCAAGTGACGTCAGGGGTGGCGACCTGGTAGACTCCCACCGCAGCAAGTCCATCCCGCTTTGTGGCGGGCTCTGGTGAAAACCGGGACCTACTTAGAGTCCGCTCCCTGGCGTGGCTGACACCATCTTTTGCGGTGGCCCAGTGGATCCACTACTGCGACCCGTGACAGTAAGATCCGGCCATGAATCCCGCCAAGGTACGGCTGCCTGATGACACTGACGTGACCCAATTGTGACCCAGCAGTCAGAACAAATCGCACAACAAGCACAGCAGCTGAACCAGTTGACCGCTATTTTGCAGCAGCTCCTGGCAAACCAACAGCAAGCCGCTCTCTCCTCCCGTTGCGACGCCTCCGCCAGCAACATTGGGTCCCAAGCTTCGACTGCCGTTACCATCTAATTTTGAGGGAGACCCTAAACTCTGCAGGGAATTCATTACCCAGTGCTCTATGCACATTGAATTAATGGCTGATCAATTCTCCACTGAGCGTGCTAAGGTGGCGTTCGTGGTAAGCCTACTGTCTGGAAAAGCCTTGGCTTGGGCAACCCCTCTTTGGGACAGCAGCGACCCGGTGACTGCGGACATGCAGGCCTTCCTTTTCGAGTTCCGCAGCGTCTTTGAAGAGCCAGCGCGAGCATCCTCTGCGAAGACTGCCCTCCTGAATCTGCGCCAGGGCGACTCTTCGGTCGGTGACTATGCGGTTCAGTTTTGGACCCTGGCATCGGAACTGTCATGGAATGATGCCGCCCTTTGTGCCACCTTTAAGAAAGGTCTTTCCAGCAGAGTTAAGGACACTCTAGCGGCTAGAGACCTCCCAACTTCCTTGAGCGAACTGATCCACCTGGCCACCCGCATTGATGTGCGCTTCGCCGAGAGGCAAGAGGAACTTCTCCAGGAACGTGACCTAGCCCGGGAACGCCGACTGCCTCCGGTCTTCCAGAGGCCTCCGCTGCCACTTCCCTGCCGTCCGGTGAAGAGCCCATGCAGGTGGATCGGGCTCACTTATCCGAGCAGGAGTTGTCCCATCATCGGGCCGAAAAATTGTGCCTGTACTGTGCCAGCCCAGAGCACTTCCGCAATGGTTGCCCGCTTCGTACTCTGCGGCAGGGAAACGCCCGCACCTAGGTCATGTTGGAGGGGCATCCCTGGGTGTGAACTCTTCCTCTCCAAGTCTATCCATGGAAGTAGAGGTCTCAACCGAGTCCGGGCTCGTATTCCAGGTGCCTGCTTTTCTGGACTCCAGCTCTGCTGGAAACCTCATCCATGCCGCCCTGGTGTCCCGGTACCATCTCCCAGTGATCAGCCTGGAGAAGCCTTTGGTGATATCCTCCGTCAGTGGGGAGCTCCTTAGTGACGCTATCCGGTACATGACCAAGCCGGTGTCCCTCCATGTGGGGGCCCTACACAAGGAGCAGATCACCTTCTACGTTCTACCCCGGTCTTCCTCAGCGATCCTGTTGGGGCTCCCGTGGCTGCAGCGCCACGCCCCTACGCTCAACTGGAGGACTGGTGAAGAAAACTTGCAAAAAGGCTTTATTTGTAAGTCCTCCTCACCCACCGGCTCCGGCTTTTTCTTTGTCCAGAAGAAGGATGGTTCACTCCGCCCCTGCATCGACTACCGAGGCCTTAACAAGATTACCATGAAGAACCGGTACCCCTTGCCGCTAATTTCGGAACTCTTCGAAACCCACTTCAGGAGCCAGGATCTTTACCAAGTTGGATCTGCGAGGGGCGTACAACCTCATCAGGATTCGTAAGGGAGATGAATGGAAAACAGCTTTCAACACCCGGGACGACCACTTTGAATACCTGGTGATGCCCTTCGGCCTGTGTAATGCTCCCGCGGTCTTCCAGGAGTTTGTCAATGATAACTTCAGGGACCTGCTATATACTTGCGTCATCGTATACCTGGACGATATCTTGATATTTTCTTCTGATCTCCGGTCCCATCAGACACAGGTGCGCCAGGGTTTTGCAACGTCTACGCAGTAACCACTGTATGCGAAACTAGAGGAAATGCTTGTTCCATCAATCCAGCCCGCCCCCCCTCGGATATATTTGTTTCGACCAGGGTCTGCAAATGAACCCTGCCAAATTATCAGCAATCCTGCTATGGCCACGACCTGTTAGCCTTCGGGCCATACAACGTTTTCTAGGATTCGACAATTATTATCAGCAGTTCATCCCCCACTTTTCTACGTTGGTGGCTCCGATCGTGGCCTTTACCAAGAAGAAGGCTAATACGAAGTGTTGGCCACCCGGCCGAAAAAGCCTTTTTCTGTACTGAAGGGGGCCTTTTTCCTCCGCACCCATCTTGTCACGGGCCCGACCCTGAGAAGCCTTTCTCGCTCGAGGTGGATGCTTCTTCTGTGGGTGCTGGGGCAGTCCTTTATTCAGAAGAGCCCCAAGGGGAAGACCCTCACCTGTGGATTCTTCTCCAAGACCTTCTCGCCAGCAGAGAGGAATTATGCTATTGGGGATCGGGAGTTACTTGCTATCAAGATGCCCCTGGAGGAAATGGCGTCACCTACTGAGGGGGCTCGTCATTTCCCCTTTGATGTATTTATGGACTACAAGGGAACCTCCAGTACCTCCAGTCGGCTCAGCGCCTTAATCCCCGGCAGGTTCGATGGTCGCTTTTCTTCTCGCGATTCGAGTTCCGGATTCACTTCCACCCAGGGGAGAGGAACGTCAAGGCTGATGCCCTCTCTCGCGCCTCGGACGTCACTGGAGAGCAGCCTCGGCCCCAACACATTATACCTCCCGGGCGGTTGATCCAGGCGGATCCGGTTCTCCTCCAGCTGATACCTCCCAGCAAGACGTACGTGCGGCCTTGTCTGCGCAGGAGAGTCCTGAAATGGGGACATTGCTCACTGGTGGCTGGGCATCCTGGGGCCTGGAGGTCATATCAGTTGATCTCCCGGTTCTATTGGTGGCCGGGTCTGGCTAAAGATACTTGGGAGTTTGTGGAAGCCTGCGCTACTTGTGCCCGTGGTAAAATGCCCCGCCACAGTCCTTCCAGCCTGCTGCAACCCCTGCCGACTCCCAGTACACCATGGACTCATGTAGCGATGGATTTTATCACCGACCTTCCCCCCTCTTCAGGCAACACCGTGATTTGGGTCATTACAGATAGATTCTCTAAGATGTCGCACTTTGTTATTTTGCCCGGGTTACCATCCGCACCTCTCCTTGCCACTCTATTCTTCATACATATTTTCCGTTTGCAAGGCCTGCCTCGGCACATCGTCTCAGACCGCGGGGTTCAGTTTGTGTCGAAGTTTTGGCATGCACTCTGCTCACGATTACGGGTAAAGTTACTGTCACGTACCCGGATGTAGAAGTGGATCCACTGGACCACCGCAAGCGATGGTGTAAGCCACGCCAGGGAACGGAATCTAAGTGGTCCGGTTTTTTA
>JAODAL010083074.1:0-11369 GCA_025379985.1 Phyllomedusa bahiana
TTGATCCATTAAAATTCAAATATATAATAGGCTCAAGAGAAAATTGCTAGGACTCTGCAAGAACCTATTGGATGAAACATTATTCAGGTCACTTTCGACCCTTTGGACCATACAAAAAAAGTCAGACCCAATACTTACTGTTTCTGCATAAAACTGTTTCAGAGTGTTTTCCCCTCATGAGTACAGAGAAGAGCACTGGTTGTCTGGGTGAGAGGCTCTTGATGAAGCTCAAAAGAATAATGGTCCTGATTAGAGATGGGCGAATTGATTCTAACGAGGTGGACTTTGTTTAGAATTTCAGGAAAACTTCGGTTCTGCACGAAATAGAAATTTGGGAAATTCGCGGGAACGAAGTGTGTTTTGTATTGCTAAAATGGCTGCAAGCACATGGCGTGACATGGGGAAGAGAACTCTGGGAAGAAGAAAGGAAGACCCTAAATGACATGTGCAGACATCAAGCCAATCAGAGACGGGCGGACGTCACAGCACTATAAGTACGGATGCCATGCTCATTCCTCACACTGCTCTCGTTGTGCCCTGACATAAGCGGCTGCTACAGCAGCAGAGATCTCACACAAAGGAAATAAGTTTTTAACAGCGATTTGGAGGGGGGTGTTTACTGCTTTTATTCGGGAGATGCTCCACTTACGTTATCATTTTGATTCAGTTTGTGGGGTATTGTAATTCAAGTCAGGGGGGGGGTTCTGATTCGGGCCCCATATGCATTTTAATTCCCCTTGGTCATTTCTGGAGCGCAATTTTTTTCAAAGGTTAAATTTAAACGTGTTTGTGATTTTATATTCAGAAAATTTTAAATGTGTTTTTTTTAAAACGAAAAACAAGTAATTTTCTGTTGATTTCTGGAGCGCAATTTATTTTTCAAATGTTTAAATTTGCGTGTTTGTGCTTTTATATTCAGTAAAATAACAGTGTTTTTAACGCAAAAGATGAGTAAATTTTTCCTGTTGATTTCTGGAGCGCAATTTATATTCAATGTTTTTTAAGCGTGTTTGTGCTTTTATATTCAGTAAAAAACAGTGTTTTTAAAGAAAAGATGAGTAAAATTTTTCCCGTTGATTTTTGGAGCGCAATTTATATTAAGGGGTTTAAAAAAACTTTTTTTGTGTTTTTTTTTCAGTAAAAAATTCAGTGTATTTAAAAGCCAAAAACGAGTACATTTTTTCCCGTTATTTCTGGGGCGCAATTTAAATTCAAGGGGTTTAATTAAACGTGTTTTTGGCTTCTATATTCATAAAACACACAGTCCTTTTTAAACAGCAAAAACGAGTAAATTTTTCCTGTTTATTTCTGGAGCGCAAAATTATTTCAAGGGTTAATTAAGCGTGTTTGTGCTTTTTTTATTCATAAAAATCACGGTGTTTTTAAACGCCAAAGATGAGTACATTTTTCCTGTTGATTTTGGAGCGCAATTTATATTTAAGGTTTTAAAAAAGCGTGTTTTGGCTTTTTATTAAAAAAAAATACCGGTATTTCTAAAGGGGCAAAGACGATAAATTTTTCCTGATGTTTTTTGGTTAAATTTTTTTTAAGGGGTTATAAGAGTGTTTTTGCTTTTTTATTCAGTAAAATTAAAAGGTGTTTTTAAACACCAAAAACAACATTTTTCCTTTATTTTTTGGAGCGCAGTTTAAATTCAAGGGTTAAAAAAGGTGTTTGTGTTCTATATTCATTTAAATACACATTTTTTTAAAAAGCCACATAGAAATGTTTCCTGGGGATTCTGGAGCGAAAATTTATATTTTAAGGGGTTAAATTACGTGTTTTGCTTTATATTCAGTTTTAAAATATACGGTGTTTTTTTAAAACAAAGACAAGTAAATTTTTCCCGTTGATTTCTGGGGCGCAAAATTTTTATTTAAGGGTTACCGTTATACTCATATAAACGAGTTTTTAGCACAAAAAATGTGTGAAAACCCTCTCGGGTTATACTCGAGTTACTGTCGGCGCCGGGGGCTGCGATGGCCCGTGCGCCGACAGGCGCTTCTTGCATAGCGATCCCCAGGGGGGCCATATGCAGAATCCGAGACAGCCGACAGGGCGGGAAATTTCCCCTGGCCCCCCTCGTGTCGGCAACTCTTCCCCCGTTTTCGACTCCCCCGAAAGGGTTGAGGGGAAGAACCACTTTTGGGGCAGGAGCGACCCCCGTCCCCAGGGACTCCGGACGGGCCCCAAGCGATCGCGGCTGCCCCGGATTTCCCCACAGGCGCGTTCTGTCATCACGCTGCTGCGCGGCCTGATGAAAACATCCCGCCGGTGCCCAGAAAAACAGATGGGCCGGGAGGGCCCCGGGCGCGAGGAGCGGACCCGGGGAGGGGGAAGCAGCGGGGGGGCCGGTAAGGGTTGTTGTTTTTTTTTATTACCTGCCTAAACCCAGCTTTTTAACCCGCCCTTTTTAACCCATACGCCTATACCGCCTATACCTGCCTATACCGCCTATACCCCTTTAAAAAACCTACCTTTTTTAAAAAACCGCCTTTTTCCCCTATTACCTGCAAACCCAGTACCTATTCTAAACTATACCTAGCCATACCTGCATATACCAGCCTTACCACCTTTAAAAACCCCCATCCGCCTATACCTAGCCTAACCCACCTAAACCTGCCTATACCCGCTTTTACCCAGCCCCATACAGCCTTTTACCTAGCCTATACCCTACCTTTAAAAAGCCATAAGCCATACCCGCCTAAAACCCGCCTAACCCTACCTATTTAGAACATTTTTATGCTAAACTGCCTATGGGGGGCATAAACTTTGGTATAATACCTATGGGGGGAAACTAACCTGCCTATAACTCCTTTTGGGGGACATATACCCGCCTAAACGCCTGTGGGGGCCTAAAATGTCTTAAAATGCCTGTGGGGGACATTAAAACGCCTATACCTGCCTTGGGGGAATATATCTGCCCTTTGGGGGCTTAATGCCCATTAATTTTATTTTCCATTTTTATTTTGATATTTTTCCCTACCGTGCATTTTTTCCCCCTAGGGTTATACTCAGTCAAAAGCTTTCCGTTTTTTTGGCAAAGTAGGTGCCTCGCTTATACTCGGGGCGGTTATACTCGGTTTAACGGGAATTAAACGCGTTTGTCTTTTATTTCAAAAAAAATACAGTGTTTTTAAAAAGCCCAAAAATGAGTAAAAATTTTTTCCCGTTATTTCTGGAGCCATTTTATTTAAGGGTTTACCGTATATATAGTTAACCGTTTTTTCAGCACAAAAAATTTTTTGGCTGAAAAATTCCCTCCTGGCTTTATGGTTTTTGGGCTGGGGGGGATTTCCCTCCAAAAAGGGAAAATTTTTATAGCGACCTTAGGGACGCTTTTTTTTGCAGAATTCCACACAGCGACAGGCCACTCCGTGGCCCCTCGTGCGGCGATTCTTCCCCCGTATGCGATTTTCCCCCGGACGCTTTGAGGGGGAAGATCCCCTTCGGGGGGAGGAGCGAGCGCTCCCCCTCCCAGTGGGCTCGGCGGCCACAAGCGACTCGCGGTTCGGGGTTTCCCCAAGGAGGTTTTTTCTCCGCTCGGTTTCGCGGCCTGATGACATCATCCGCCTGTGCCCAGAAGACAGGTGCGCGGGGGGGCCCGGGCAGCGAGGAGGCGGAGCGGTGGGGAGACGGAGCGGGGGGAGCCCGGTAAGGGTTGTTGTTTTTTTTTATTATGCCTATACCTAGCTTATACCTGCTATACCAGCCTATACCTGCCTATACCCCCTTTGCTTACCCGCCTATACCAGCCTATACCGCCTTTTTCCCGATATACCCCGCCATACCGCCTATACCCGACTAACCTAGCTTTCCGTATTTCCCCTATACCTAGCCTTTTATTTTATACCAGCCCATACCGCATTTCCCGCTATCCGCTATTCCCCTTTTCCTCTTACCTATCCCTTTAAACCGCTTTACCCCGCCTATTCCAGCCTATATCGCCTATATAGCTAACCTTTAACCCGCCCTTTAAAACAGCCTATCCCCAGCCTATCCCTGCCTTTTAACCCCTACCTTTTTGAACAATACCCCCCTTTAACCTGCCTATGGGGGACATAAATTTGGCTATAACTACCTATGGGGACAAAAACCCTGCCTTATAACTGCCTATGGGGGACATATACCTGCCTATAACTGCCTGTGGGGGGAACATATACCTGTCTATAATTTGCCTGGGGGGGACATTAAAACTCCCTTTATACCTGCCTATGGGGGACTTATATCTGCCTATGGGGGACTTTAACTGCCTATGTAATTTTATTGGTATCCTTTTTTAAATTTTTGATATTTACCAGTAGCCGCTGATTTTCCACCCTAGGCTTATACTCGAGTCAATAAGCTTTCCCGTTTTTTGTGGCAAAAGTAGGTGCCTCAGCTTATACTCGGGTCGGCTTATACTCGAGTTTATACGGTAATTAAGCGCGTTTGTGCTTTTATATTCAATAAAATATACAGTGTTTTTAAACGCAAAAGATGAGTAAATTTTTCCTGTTGATTTCTGGAGCGCAATTTATATTCAAGGGTTAATTAAGCGTGTTTGGCTTTTCATTCGGGTAAAATATACGTTGTTTTTAAACGCCAAAGACGAGTAAACTTTTCCTGTAGATTTCTGGAGCACATTTTATATCCAAGGGTTACCCAAGCCTGTTAGTGGGTTCATTTGGAGTCAAATACAGGGTGTGTATTTATCATATACATATATCTTCATTAAACAAAGTCTGTAAATTTTTTAACAAACAGTATGTCAGACAGAGAGGTGACAGGCTCTTCACATGCGAGTGGCAGTGGCACAAACATTCCTGGAGCAGGCACAGGTCGCATCACAGTAAGGGGACAACGCAGCGGGGTCACTCGGTGAGGCCAGAACTGCTGGTGTCATGTAGTGGCCCCTGTGTTGTCAGCAACCGAGGGTTTGATTGGTTGAGTAGGTATCAACTTCATCCCAGATTACATCTGACAACCCTAGCCAACAGTCGGTGGGTTCGTCAGATACAACTATTAGTTGGCATGGCCCGGGAACAGGTCAGCGGCCCTCACCTGTCCTCAGCTCAGCTCTGTCCTGTTCGGGTCCCTCAGCCAGAGAACTAGTACGTGGTCTGGGCTCAGCAAGAATGAACAATTTGAGGACAGTCAGCAGCTACTTGGCAACGAAGAGGTGGGGCAGACATCCCCTGCTTCTTGCAGTATTGATGTGGAGTGGCATGGGAGTTTTTTTGGTGAGCGGTCTGCCTCTGCATAGCAAGACCGTTGAGAAGGACAGCAGTGACGATCAAACACTCATGAAGTATAAACATGGTGGTTTGAATCCAGTTTCTGCGTTACACCAGTTTGCTCAAATGCAGCGTATGGAACTTGAACTGAAGGAGACCATAACTACAGGGAATGTTTTAGGTGTTTATTTTGCATTCTGTGCCATTGGTGGTGGAATTCAGTACAAAACTGGAATGGGACAGAACAAAAAAGAAGCAAAAGCAAATGCTGCAAAACTGGCTTTGGATGAACTTCTTCAGTATGAAGAATGTAAATCGTATGTCCAACTTACAGAAAGTAAAAACACAAGTCCTTCTGGAGGCCCTCCCCTGTTACCGGTGGAACAAATTACATCCACACAGATTTCAACGTTCATTTGTTCATGAACAGATAACAAAGATGATAAAGGAAAAGTTTGCTGTACTTGTATCTAGCTGTCCAGATTTTGAAAGCTGTGGAAATTCTTTAGCTGCAATTGTAATGGAAAAGGCTCCTAACAAAACCGCCTCCAAGACTATAAAATAAATAATAATAATAATCTTTAGAGCCTATAGAGAAAGCGTTTCCTTCAGCCTCTCCAAGGTCTTTTGTTTACTTTCTCTTATGAACAGGATATCATTGCTGCAGCCACTGATTGGCATGCCCCTGTTTACAGCATCATTCAGAGCTGTTCATTTCTAATCGGTGATGAAAAGGAATGGCACATGACTGCTGCTGCCAACCAGTGGCTGCAGCAGTAACGTCCCATTTGGAAGAGAATAGAGTTCCAGATGGAAGTTCAAATAGAAGTGACAAACAAGGTTGATGGGAGTGATGAACCAAGAGAGATGCAAGGGCCTACTGGCCTTGAAAAGGCTAATAATGATCTGGAAAACCACAATTTATGATTGTTGAGATGTATCTTGAAACAGATAATAAGTCAACTGTAACTCTGTGCCCAAGGGCATTGCTTTAGGTCACTTTTATGCCTGACTGTCTCTAGAAGGATATTGTTATCTTACAGCCTCCAGAGGTCCACTGATGAGCCACTGTATCTAAATAAATATATATATAATATATATATATATATATATATATATATATATATATATATCCTTAAGAGTAATAGCCCAAATCTAAACCCTACAAAATAACAAACAATATTCCCTGCCTATACAGTAGAGCACTCGATAAGAGACTACAACAATGAGAACAGGCCTAGCACGTTTCAACATTTAGATACAGTGGCTCATCAGTGGACCTCTGGAGGCTGTAAGATAACAATTTCCTTTTAGAGACAGTCACGCATAATAGCCACTTAAAATTTTTTAGGCACATTGCCTCCCACATTAAATAAATATGTCCTCTGTGCCCCTAAAATGAATAATAATGGCCACTGTGCACTACAAAATAAATAACTATCATGATGCCTTTGAAACCTGATGTACATAATCATTGCCAATATGTCCCCTGAGCTGGCTGTTTCAAAAGAACATCAGCATGAGTGACACAACTACATCATTGTGCCACTTGCGTGAATAAGGAAACACCAAATGACCAAGCCAGAAATGAAATGTTCCTTTGCACCAGCCTGAACTTGGTCATTCAGCTGAATAAGCAGCCTAAGGACATGGGTACAATTTAATCTAGGGATAAAAGTTTGAGGATTCCTCTTTTACCCTGTTCCCTAAACTGTCTGTCGTCTTCACAACTGCTTCAGGGGGACAGGTGAGAACCAGCTGGATCCTTGCGTATAACACCTGAACTACCCAAATGATTAACTTTTTCCAGGGACAAGTAACACATAGAGGACACTGGAGGCATATGACTTAAACTAGCTCTGGTTGAGGTATCTGTCCCTGAATGTTTTGCCAAACAGATTTTTAATTAAAAAAAAAAAAAAAAAAAAGGTGCTAACAATACATCGAATCATGAACCTATTGAGAGGGCTATTTTGCTCTGCTTTACTATGACTAAGGTCATTAATACTTGAAAGGCATAAGCAATCCAGTTTTAGTCTTCTTGTTTTAAAGGGAAGACACCAATAAAGCACTGAGTTTTTATTTGATAAAAGAGATTTCTTACTACTTTATTGTTTCTAAGCTTATGGGCTAATGAGAGTTATCAAAGTCTCTGTACAGCAATACTCATGTACCTAAATTACACACAATAAGTTTATAGATAGATGTACGAAACCAAACGAAACCATCGGCAAATACACAACCATATCCCTCATCCTATCTTTGAAATTACATACTTTATTAAATTAAAAAATAAAACAAAATGACTGTCATAAAATATAGTTGCACTATAGAACACTACCACAAGCAAGACATCTGCATAATGGATATAATCACAACTGATATCAAGTAAATAAAGTATACGCATACATTCACAAACAATATCAGTAATTACACATTTTTAGTATAAACCATAATTATAATAGGAAAAATGAAAGCATACAGACATATATTTTTTTTTCAGCTGTGGCCAATTGGTGTTATGTAATATAAAAAAGGGAGAGATTGTTGTTGTTGCTACCTCCTAACGAAGCCAAGCGGTGAAACGTACGTTGGTGTCCTTTCTCCACCACTGGGTCTGTATGCCTTCATTTATCCTATTATAATTATAGTTTATGCTACAAATGTGTCTTTACTTATATTGTGAATATATGAGTATACTTTATTCATTTTTTCTTAATAACAATTATGATTATTATTATGATTTTTTTTTTTAAATTGAATAAAGTATGCAATTTTAAAGATAGGCTGAGGTATATGTTTCTGTATTTGGCGATTGTCATGATCATGTGCAGTGATATTATATAGACCATCTCATTGCACATAGTCCTAACAGTGTTGTGTGGTAATAAAACACACATTTATTAACCCTTAAACCTAGATACTTGTTTTTGTGAAATACAGTACCCACTGAAAAGCCTGAGCATATCGGTCGGCTGAAATGCATTTGGGTGTATACTCCTTCTATACAGTCAAGTTATTATGACCATCAGCTAATGTTCAGAGTAACCACCATGTGCATCATAGACAGCAGCTAGATGGGTTGGGAGAGACTCAATAAGGTCCTGAGATTCTTACAGGTGTCTGTAGACATATTAACTACAATGTATCCCACAGCTATTGGAGGGTGCATGGAGGAGAATCCACAAAGTAAAACATGAAGATCAAGGTGGTCCCACAAATGCTCAATTGGGTTCAAGTGTGGGGAATTAAATGATCAGGGTAGTACTTGGAAGTCTTGGTCATTCTTTGCCAAGAAAAACAATCAGCATGTATGGGTAAACATGATTTGCAAGTATGAATTCATACCCAAACCATTTGACAGGGCCTTCCACATGAATGAGTTTGCCCAGAGAATGCTGCAAAAGCATCCTCCAGACCATAAAGCCACCACCACTAGTTTTTGTACTTCCAGCAATGGTTGCAGGATGTTTGTTCTCTGATTATCCTCATCTGAAATGCCAACATCCATCTGATCAATTAAGCAGAAAACATAACTCATCGGAGACAGAAACCCTTCGCCAATCAGTGGAGGTCCAATTCTGATATTGTCATTAAAACTGAAACTTTTTTTGCTGATACAACTTAGCAGAGGTGCAGTGACCGTCCATCTGCTTTGAAGGCCCGTGCACAGTAGAGTTTGCTAAACCATCTAGGACCCCCAATTAATTTTGACAGTGAGTTGCTCCACTGTAGCTTATTAGTAAGTCCTTGTGCACAGTCATAGCTAGTGTTCATCTCTCACATCATTGTCACTTGATGCTCTGCAGTTTCCACGTCACTTGTTTACAATGGTGTCATTTTTCACTCACGGTACACTTTTACCACAGCAGCATGTGTATCGTTTCCCCATACATTATATGGTATGGTGAATGACACCATTAAAAGTATATCTCGCCCTGCAAAAAACAAGCCCTCACATGTCTATGTAGACGGAAAAGTAGAAAAGTTATGGCTTTTGGAAGGTGGGGTAGAAAAAAATGAAGAGCCCTATAATTATGACCACACGGCAGGATGTGGTTGATGGGTATGATTTTTTTTCAGTGGCTTTGGAATGCTAAATATGGTGGTGCTATTACAGTAATAATATTCTAGGAAATGTCAGAGATAAACGAAATTGTTTTCTTTTCTGTCTAAATAACTATAAAACAATTATAGCTATATTTATATAACATTTAAATATGTTATTGAATATGTGTTTAAAAAAGCTGGATAAACAGCTAAATATTTTTAGATTCTAAAAGTTCAGTTTGTTATTTCACACTAAGCAAGGACAACAATAATCTTGGAAGAAAACATACAACTTAAATTGAGTTATTATTATTATTATTTAAAAACCGCTGTTTTCCCAACAAACCTTTTTCATGCTGCCAAAAGCCTTAAAAAAAATCTTAAGATTGAGTACTAGAATTACAAAATTGCTTTTCAGATCAATACACTTCATTATCAATCTTGTCATTAAGTGGATTAATTCATGACCCCGCTAATTCAAAGGAAAATAGGGCCGGATACTATATAAAAAAGGTGTATTTTGTTTTACAATTTCTTTTGGATTCCAGTGTTAAAAAAACCCTATAGAGCATGGGGACTTAAGCCCTTTTGTATAATCAAAACATGAAAACAGATGCTAATTTAAAGACAAAATTATCTTCATTTACAGAAACCTAATGAATTTGTACTTAAATTTAATCTACTATGACGGTGGCTTTTGAGAAAGTTTAAACCTAAAGTTTTAAATGACATTTTATTGAAAAAAATGTGAACCGTTCAGTACATTAGAAAATTAAATTTCCCTTTAATTTTATACCATGAAAAAAAAAAATTATAACTTAACTATTATTTTAGAAGATAGGAAACAAAATAGGGCTATATACTGAAACTCTGAACACTGGATGTATTACAAGCAAAAAAACAAATTTGCATATTTAAGTTGACAGTCAAGTCGTTAAAGGACATCTGTACCATACAAGCAGAACATATGGCTGCTAGAGGGCACTTAGATAGCACGCAGATATTTTATCCAGCCCCTGCCGCCTTTGGGTAGTAGAACCGTTGGAGAACCCCTTTATCTCCTAGGAACGTATTTTGGAAAAAAATGATGGAAAAATTTGGGCCAAGGGGTTGTGGAAAGGATGTGAACAGAGTCACAAAAACATTCTAGGCCTGGATAACCTGGCAGAATAAAGTGAAGCCCATTTTGATCTTTTCTATAAGGATCTCCTCTTCATTTTTTGCCATTTACAGCCAACATTTAATAATTCTAAGTAGTGATGAGTGATTGCGTCAACAATCGACATCGGATCAAGTCGATTCGGCAATTATCACCCGAAATCGAAAAAATTTTTATTCCCGAGACCTTTAAAAGTCTATGAGGGGGAACAACCCTTATTCTTACACCCAAAACAGGGCTGGAGAAGGGGAATTAAACCCAAAAAGAAAATGGATACCCTGTACTCTTGGGGCAACACATAGGTTAAAAAAAGCCACAAAAAAAAATCACAGCCCTTTCACTACCCTGTCTTGTACCACAGCATGACACTTAAACCCTGCATGACCACAAATTAAAAAAGGCCCGAAGGCGTATGATTAACCATTTTTTCGTGAATGGACTTTTACTTTCCCTGTCCGGAAAGCGCATGACCCTTAAACCTGACTGATCCCCAGATTAAAAAGTGCCGGAAAAAGGAGTCTTTTAACACCATTTTTAGGATGGGAAACCCCCCACGTTTTTGTTTCTCTTTTTTTTTTTAAATTTTATTTAATGGGTTTTTTCACTACAGGGGTTGTGCTATGTTAAAAATCATTTGGGAATATGTTCCATTAACAGTGGGCCTACCATTCCTGTTTTTGGGGGGAAAACCATTCCCTTGAGCCCCTCTTGACAAATTGTGAAGAACAAAAAATCTGTTAGAACCCCCCTTTTTTTCAATGGACCTGAAGGATGATGCATTTTTTCCCGCAACAGCCCCCCAAAAATTCAAAAAATGACCCTTGAGCCCCTCTTGACAATTGTGAAGAACAAATGTTGTTTGAAACCAAATTTTTTACAATAGGGCCCGTTATAGCTGCATTTCACACAACATGCCACCAAAAAAACAAAAAAAAGTTACCCTT
>JAODAL010083075.1:0-11369 GCA_025379985.1 Phyllomedusa bahiana
CTGATATTTTTTTTTTAATTTTTTTTGGTTTTTTTTACATAGAACCAATATTTTTCCACAACTTCATAGGATTTTTACCATTTGGGTTCACCCCCAAACCCCCAAAAGGGAAAAATCAAAATTTAGGGATTTTTCCCAATAAGAAACCCACACTAAGGTCAATTTTTTAAAGAAGCTAACCCAACAGTTTTTTTTTTTTTAAATGTAAAGGGGAAACCCCTTGGGGGCCCCCAAAATCCCCCCACACAAGTTACCGGGGTAAACATACAAAATAAAACCCCCATTTGTTTTTTGAGCTTGTGCCCCCATGTACAACGTTTTTTCCCTTTTTAAAAGGTATTCCATAATATGACCTTTTGTTTTTTGGGGTTTCAATGAAACAGCGGGTACGGATAGAATTATGACCCCTTAAAATTTTTCACTCTTTTTTTCTTTTGCACCATTTCATAAGATCCAAAAAGTTTTTTTTTTGCTGATAAAATTTTTACACTCGGACCCCGTTTGGGAAAAAGAAAAAAAAAGAAAAGAAATATTTTTTCCGAAAATTTTAATCAAGAAAAAACTGAAATTTTTCACATTGCCCCCATAAGTAATTCAGCCCTTTTTTGCTGGACACTATTTTTAAATTCAATGCTGTCCTTTTTCTTTTTTGATCTTCCTTGAGAGGGGTTTCAACCCCTTCATGGTTTTTCAGCTGTTTTTAAAATTAAAACGATTGGACTTGATTAGGAAAAATTTTACACCTCTCTATATGGGAATCATAGTGCATGTCAGAGAACACATAATTATGGGGTTTCCAAAGGGAAACTCCCCCCAATGAGCCCCGGGAACAAAATTTTGGGGCAAGGCACACATCGGGCCAAGGTTAAAAAGAATTTCTGCAGAAACCCCGGTTCCAAAAATTTACATTTGATCCCCCAAAATATTTTAAAAAAAAAGAAGTTTGGGACGCCCAACAACTCTTTTTCTATTTGGGCGGCCACCCAAAAAACTAAGAAATCGTGGCAGAAGCCCCTTTGGGGGTGAAAAGGTAAAAAAAAAACCCCCAAAAAATCACTGGGGTTTGGAGCCCCCGAGGTGCGTGGGAAAGATGGGAGAAAGTTCCAAAAAAGTGGCTATCACTGCAGCCCCCCCACCAGGGGGGCTTTAGGGCAGGGGTTGTGCCGATGGAAACCTCTTCCTCATGCAAGCCCATATGAAAGCCTGAAATATAGTTTCCCAAAAAAACCTTGAAAGGACTCCCGACTTTTGAGAAATAAAATTTTTTGGGGTTTTATGAGATGAAAAATTGAACTTTTTTTTTTGTAAATTCTAAAGTATTTTGGGGGAGAAAACCGGGAAACTGCTATCACCTGCCAAAATCCCAACCCCAAAACAGTAAAACATGGTGGGGGCAGTTTTGATTTTTTGGGGGGGTTTTTTTTAAACTGCAGGGACAGAATGACTGGTTGCAATTGAAGGAAAGAGAATGCGGCCAAGTACAGAGAAAATCTGGATAAAAAACCTTTTCCCCAGAGTGCTCGGGACCTCAGACGGGGCCAAGGGTTTTCATTTTCCCCAACAAGCCCAAGACCATAAGCACACAGATAAAATACCCAAAGCATTTGGTTTTCAAAACAACTCTGAAAACCATTTTTTGGCGGGCCCCACCCAGACCCCCCCGGACAAAAACCCCAATTGAGCCTCTTGGAAGACTTAAAAAAGGGTATCCCCCAACATTCCCCCACCCCCAACCTGAGAAGGAGAGGATGTGCAAGGAAAAAATGGGAGGACCCCCAAATCCGGGTTTTTAAAACCCTTGGGTTCCCTCTTCCCAAAAAGGGACTCATGGCTATATTAGCTCAAAAGCGGGGCTTTATCAATACTGGAAAAGGGGTTTTCTCAATACAAAAGGGACCATGTGTTTATTTCGGTGGTTTTTTCTTGATTAAAAAATTTTGGGAAAAAAAAATTTTTCTAAAATTTTTTTTTTTTTTCTTTAAAAATGGGGTGCAGGGTGTACATCAATCAGCAAAAAATGAACGTTTTTTGAGGTTACCAAAGGCTGCAATGAAACAAAGAGTAAAAAATTTTAAATGGTCTAATATTTTCCGAAAACCCCCCTTTTTTGCCCCCAGCCTCTAAATTTAAAAGGGGTTGCCCTTATAAAAGGGAAAATTGCTTTTTATTTTTAAAAGATCTTCGAAAACAAATCATTTTTGCAAAAAGTGTCCATTGACGTGCCCTCCCTTTTTCTGGGATACCCCCTCTTGAAATGGGTTTGAAAACAGCTCCAGGTCGCTTTTTAGGCTACATACCTTTTTTGTTCTTCCGGGTAGGCTCCCCAGTGCTGGTCGCTATAGCTAAAGCCCTGGTTTTCCTCACGCTAATCACTGCGGGCCCGGGTAGAAGTCAAAAAACCTTTTCCCCTAAAATTCCAAAAATGAAACAAAGAAAACAGGGCTGAGGTGACATGAATCAATATCGTGAGACAACCCCTTTTTAAGCCTTTTTTTGATGATTTTTTACCCCAAAAGGGAAAACTGACTTTGCTGACGTGTAATAAAAAATTTTAATGTTGCCCATTTAAGGGGCTGTTTAAAATTTTGGGTTTTTTTCATTTTTGGTACTCCTGTGGTACAAAGGGTTTACCCCATCTATATCCAGCTAATTTATAAAAGGACAAAAAACGCAAAAATAAGCCCTTTTTTTGGACAAAAATTACCTCTTTTTGGAAAAACATACATGTTTTTTGGTCCCATTAAACAAGTTCTACCGGGCAAAAAAAATTTGTACATAAGCAAATGTGACCCCAAAATAAGATTTAAATTTGATCTTTTTTTTTTCCAGGGTTTTCCCACGTATAAGTTGAGGGATCCCAAAGGACAAATTACAAAATTCGGGTTTTGCCCTTAAAAACCCTTTTTTCTGAGTCCAAAGAAAACAGTCAAACTTTTAGTTTCCTTTTAGCCCCCCGGGGCTCAATGAATTTTGGGTTTTTTCCCGGGGACTTTTCCCCTCAGACAATTTTTTGTATTATAAAGAACATTTGCCCAAACGGGGTTTTCCTTGGACCCACCAGGGGAAAGCAGATACTTGGGGCCCACCATTGGATTTAAAAAAAGCCCCTGTCCCTTAGTTTTATGCCTCCCCTTTGAGGGCAGAACAAGCAAAGGGACAAAACGTACTGTTTTCCAGCGCTGTGCCCCCTTATTCGGGAAAAGATGCTTTTATTTTTTCGTGCATTTAATGCCAAATCTGATTTTTCAGCCCAGAAAAAGTCTTTCCCGAAAAGCATTCAGAGAGTCAGTTTTTTTTTTTAAACCCCGCTCATCTGAGGCTAGCCCCGCCCACCTCAACTGATAAACCTATTACTTTTAATAGGTAGAAAACCCTGTTTTAAAAAAACTGTAAATGGGCGGGGCTGACTTTGGTGGGCGGGGGGCAACACCTGCTCATGAATAAGAATTTGGGGGATTAAATGCTCTAAAACTACAGCATCTTTAAAAAAATAAGGGACACAGGCGGGAAAAAAGCAGGTTCCCGCACTACCCCTTTTTCTGTCCCTTCCCAAGGGGGGGGGGAAAAAACATATGTGATAGGTTTTCCCCTAAACTTAGGGCCCATTCTAAACAACCAAAAATTTAACATGACTCACAACTGAAAAATGGACCCTTTTAAAAATTTCTTTTTGCCTTTTTGACTTTTTCTTTCTGTTTTTTTCCCTTAAAAAAAAACCCAAGGGCCCATCATACCTAGAGGGGCCCACCATACCCACGGGGGGACCACAGGTTTCTCCCACCCCCCTTTTTCCCAGCCGGGGCAAAGGGAAAACTAAGAATATTACAAATTGCCCATTTTTTTTTCCCCCAAAATTTCTACCACAAAAGAATTTTAAAGGAAGAAAAAATTTTTGATTAGCAGAATAGGTGTAAAATCCACAAGCTAACCAGCATCTCAACATTTTTTCCAAATTACCCAAGCTTTTATAGACTGAGCAACTCTACATTTTTTTACTTTTAAATTTAAAAATTCCCGGAAAAGAATCACTCAATTTTAAAAAGCATTACAGATAATGCTGTGATGTCAAACAAACCCTAAACAAAATTAAAATAGCATAGGGGGTTCAATCAAAATAATGGTTCTTGTTTGTTTACTAAGCGTTGCTTTATAGATGAGAGCTGTATGCCCTTTTCCTATTAGGAGATTATTCAGCCTTTTAAAATCAAAAAAGCCTTTTTCTTAAAAAAATGGCCAACAAACAAATAGCATTTAAGGTGTTGACTCAAAAACCCCCTTTCCCTTTTTGCTTTTTTGAAGGGGCATAGCCAGTGTTCACATTTGTTTAAAAAGGTTAGTTTGTTGCAAATGCCGTACTTTACATAGGGTGTTTTTACAGTAATTGGGGCCTTTCGCCCATTCAACTAAAAAAGTATTTAAAACTATGGCATTTGTTAAAAATATGAACCAAAACTTTAAAACCCAATGGGAAAAAATTGGAAAAGGCCTTTTAACAGGTGGGTTTGCAAGGGTACCATTAGTTGAAAACCCCCCGTACTAATATTGATAGCCTATACTAAGGCTAGGCCATCAAATTTAAGGGGCCGAATGACACCTTTAAGTTCAATTACATAATATCGACATTAATTCAAAAGAAGAGTGAAAAGAAGAATTACAAGTGCCAATCAATTTTAAACTTGGCCCTTTTAAATAGCCAAAATTTTTGCTGTAACTTTTAATTTAATTTTGCAATAAAGAAGAAAAATTTGCAGTGTAAAATTGACAGGCCCAAAACTGAGTTTTCCCAACCCGATATCAACCCGTTAGACCTCTGCAACCCTTTCCACCTTTTTGTCCCCAAAAAAATGTTTAAAATTTTAACCCTATTTTAAAATGTTGCCCATGGGGAGCAGTTATATATAATATAATATAAAAAGCATTGCATTAGCAAACCCAAAAGGGGAAAAACCCCAAAAAAAAGGTTTTTTATATGTTTTTTTTGGCTTAAAGTAGTTGATTTTTAATTTTCTGTATTTTTTATTTTTTTTTTAACAAATGATTTTAGTTACTGGCTTATGGTTAAACATTATGTGTATGCTCCGGAGTAAACTTTTTGGGTTGGGTTTTCCTAATCAGTTCCCAAAAGCTACAGTGCATGCAATCAGGGCTTCCATCAGAAATTTCAGAGTCCCATATACCCAGAGAGCCTCTCTGGCAGAGAGTTCCATAATCACACTGCTCTTACAATAAAGAATCCCCTTCTATGTTTATGTAGAAACATTCTTTCCTCTAAACAAAGAGGATGCCCCTCAGTTTTGGATACAGTCCAGGGTATAAATATGTCATGGGAGAGATCTCTACATTGACCTTTCATATATTTAGAACTATTTATTATCTCCCCCTGAGCTGGCCTTTCTCTAAACCAAATAACCCTAACCTTGCTGATCTTTCTGGATATTGTAGTCCATCTAGTCTTTTTATTATTTTTATTACCCGTCTTTGAACCTGCTCAAGTTCTACAATGTCTCTCTTCTGCACTGGTGCCCAAAATTGAACACAGTATTCCATGTGTGGTCTGACCAGTGATTTGTATAATGGGAGAAAAATTTTCTCATTGAGTACATCTATCCCCCTTTTAATCCACCTCATCATCTTGCTTGCCTTGGCAGCAGCTGCCTGACACTCGCTGCTACAATTAGGTTTTCTATCCTCCAGGATTCCCAAGTCCTTCTCCATGTCCCTTTTACCCAGAGTTTTTCAGTTTAACAAGTAGTTATGAAATGGATTTCTCCTTCCCATGTGAATAACCTTGCATTTATATGTGATAAACTTCATCTGCCACTTCTCTCCTCAGGCCTCCAACTTATCCAGATCACTTTGTTATACAACATTATCCTCTATTGTTTTGATTACTTTAAAGAGTTTAGTATCATCTGAAAAGATTGATCTTCTACTGTGCAATCCTTCTGCAAGGTCATTAGTGAACATATTAAAGAGAATAGGGCCCAATACTGAGCCCTGTGATACCCTACTAGTACTGGTACGGAAGATACATTGATGATATCCTGCTTATTTGGCGGTGTCCTTTGTCTTTCGTGCCAGAGTTTATAGCATATATGAATCATAATTCTGATAACCTAAATTTCACTTACCAATACATTTCCATGGACACTCCATTTCTTGATCTTCTCCTTAAGGGAGACATTGATAACAACAGTGTAATAATTACTATATAGAAATTATAGAAAAGCAGTGGCTAAAAATTCTCTATTACGTGCTGATAGTTGTCACCCAAAACACATTAATAATCTTCCTACTTATGTAGCACAACATTAGATTATAAAAAAGAAAAAGTCCAAATATCAAGTAGATTAGCTAGCAGAGTATAAACATCAGTTTACACACAAGGCTAAGAATATAGTGGGAAATAGAGATTGTGCAGATTTGCTATATGGAAAACATAACAGAAATAGAAATCGTAATAAAAGTAATAGAAATACTAAAGACTGTATATATTTTACTATACAACATAGTATTCAGTTTCCTGTAATTACTAAAATTCTAAAAAAAAAAAAAAGTATCCTTGTTATACACAGACTCAAAAAGTCAATTTTGAAACATGGGATTGTGACCCCTGTGGTACCCCACTAGTAACAAGGATCCAGTCTGGTGTATGTACCACTAATCACAACCCTTTGTTTTCTATCACTGAGTCAGTTACTTACCCTCTTGCAAACATTTTCCCCCAGGTCAAGGATTTTCATTGTACTTACCAACCTTTCATGTGGCACCCTATCAAATGCTTTACAAAAATCCAGATGTATGACATGTATTGCCTCATCCAACCCAGTCTAGACCTAACCTCCTCATAGAAGCTGATGAGATTAGTAGGACAGGACTGATCCTTCTTAAACCCATGCTGGTACGGCGTTATAAATTTATTTTCAGTGAGATAGTCCAGTAAAGCACCTTTTAGAAAACCTTCAAACAATTTTCCTACAACAGAGGTTAAACTTACCGGCATATAGTTTCCAGGCTAACATTTTACCCCTTTTTGAATATTAGCACCACATTTACTACGCTACGATACTTTGGAACATACCCTGTTACTATATAGTCCAAAAATATTAATAATAGGGGCCTGTCTTTCACATTACTTTATACCCTTAGAACACACTGGTGTATACCATCAGGACCTCATAATTTTTCTATTTTGTTCTTCTTAAGGCAAAGCTACACTTCTGCCAGGGTTAGACAGGAAACATTTAAGGTATAGTTTATCTCATCCCTTTGCATATTTTGGGGAAGGTATTTTTTATCAGTAAATACCTTAGAGAAATAATTGTTTAATAGATTTGCTTTCTCCTCATCACCCACTACAATACCTCCCTCACTACTTTTCAAAGGGTTGACATTTTCAGTTTTAATCTTTTTATTAGTCATGTAGGTACAACATATTTTTTGGTTAGTTTTACTCTCTTTGGGAATATTTATTTCTGTTTCCAGCTTTGCTGTTTTTATAATTTTTTTGCAAACTTAATTTTTCTCCTTATAGTTTTTTAGTGCTTCTTCACTGCCCTCCTGTTTAAGTAGCTTGAATGCTTTATTTTTTGTTATTTTTGAGACTTATCCCAATCAATGTAGTTAAGGGCCTCTCTAAGCAGATTGAAATTAGCCTTCCCAAAATTCAATGTTTTTTGTGTTCGAAACAAAAAGGATAAGTGGAAATGTGATATATTGTGGTCTTTATTTACGAGGTGCCTCTCAACCTGAACCTTTTTTGCTCTGTCAGGTCTGTTAGTTAATATTAACCCCCCGAAAAATTTTCCTTTAAACTGGCCCTGTATCATTTGGAAAAAGGGTAACATTTTTTAGGTATTTTCCCCCAAAATCACACATAAAGCCAAATTTATCAAAAAACAATATAAAAGGCTAAATAATATTTGTCACTATCCCCCCAAAAAGTATTAATATACCTTGTTCTGTTACTGAATATAACCACCCCACTAAGGACCACTTTTAACCCCTAATGCCCATATAGGGTAGGTAGAAATTGCCCGGGCGCTCTGCATATTTTAAATAATTTAAGTGCAGTATATTTAGGGAATTTTTCTTTATGGGAGGGCATTAATTTCCTCTCCATCTATATCCTATACAGTGGTGGCCCAAAAATATTGGGACCCCTGCAATTTTTGTCAGATAATACTCAGTTTCTTCCCGAAAATGATTGAATCACAATTCTTTGGGATTATTATCTTTATTTTTTTTGTCTACAATGGGGAAAAACCCCAAAAAAAATTTCAAAAGCCAAAAATTTGGGTATAAAACCACACCAAACATAAAAAGGGGGTGGACAAAAGTATTGGACTGTTTGAAAAAACATGTGATGCCCTTTTTCTAATTTTGTGTAATTAAAGGGGACCTTAAATTACCTGGGCACCTAACAGTCCTGTTTCCTTGTTTGTTTTCCACGGGGGCAAAAGGAGAAAAAAAAGAAGACCCAAAAACTGTCTAGGGCTTAGAATCCAATTATGAGGGAAGCAGGGGCAATCTCAAGGGGTACAAGTCCATCTCTAAAGCTTGAAGCTCCTGTGTCTACCGTGTGCAGTGTCCCAAAAAGTTAAAAAGCCCTGGCACTGTGGCAACCCCCCTAGAGTGGACAAAAAAGAAAATTGATGAGAGATTTCAATGAAAATTTGTGCATGGTGGATAAAGAACCCGACTAACACCAAACAAGTTCAAGTTTTATGGCCCAAAGGAAAAACCAGTGTAAACCATTTTTCCTGGGAAAACTAAATAAAAAGGGGGATGTATGGAGGATCCCCGGGAAAGGGGCCCCACTTTTTCCCCCCAGCATAAAAAAGCCGGGGTGGAGTTTCCCAAAACTTCCCTTAGAAAGCCTAAAACATTTTGGAAAAATGTTGTCTGGTCAGATGAGACAAAAGTAGAGCTTTTTGGGAAAAGGCATCAACATAGATTTTACAGAAAAAAAGAAGAGGCATTCAAAGAAAAGAACACCGTCCCTACAGTTAAACATGGCGAAGGTTCCCTGATGTTTTGGGGTTGCTTTGCTGCCTCTGGCACTGGACTGCTTGACCGTGTGCATGGCATTATGAAGTCTGAAGACTACCAACAAATTTTTCAGCATAATGTAGGGCCCAGTGTGAGAAAGCTGGGTCTCCCTCATGGGTCATGGGTCTTCCAGCAGGACAATGACCCAAAACACACTTCAAAAAGCACTAGAAAATGGTTTGAGATAAAGCACTGGAGGTTACCGGAAGTGGTTGTTCGCAGTTATTTTGGCTAAAGGTTGTGCTACCAAGTATAAGGCTGAGGGTGCCAATACTTTTGTCCGCCCATTTTTGAAGTTTTTGGTGAAATGATCAATGATTTGATTTTTGTCTCATTCTGTTTTGTATTTTTTCATTGCAAGCAAAATAAATGAATATATTAATACCAAAGAATTTGTGATTGCAATAATTTTCAGGAAGAAACCGAGTATTATCTGACAGAATTGCAGGGGTGCCAATACTTTTGGCCACCACTGTATTCTTCTCCATCCGGTCAAGACCACCATGATGATTTCTCCCAGCTATGACTCGTCCCTGCAGGATTTACCACACAAACATTTTGGACTCCTCAATTTCCCAGCATCTCTGTACCTGTTCTCTACCTTTATTCAAATTTCCCATTTATAGTGCCCTAAATGTTAATAATCTCCCCTAATTGTACCTCCAAACAGTAAAAGTGCCCACAGATGATTTTAGAGCACTCATTTGTACCATCAGTGGGTAAGTTGTTAGACTCCCCAATATAATAGGTACATACACATCCTACATACACAGGAGGTATCATCCCAAATTAGGCAGGCAGATAGGTAGATACCCTTATTTTAGGTTTGTTAGACCCTTAAAATTAGTTAGGCAGATAGGTAAGCAGACTCTTCCTATTAAGTAGATGTCTGTGCTAGTTAAATAGCCATTTAAGTCTTAGATATTTTACCATGAAGCTTTTAGAATATATTCTCCTTAAACAGCATTTGAAGGGAAAATATTGTGCCACATAGATTTATCTGTTGGTTAGTCATGTATATTTCTAAGTGAATTTTGTTTCCGTTGAAAAGAATAACAACCCTTTTTTTTCTGCTGATGGACAACTACACATTACAGTTGTCTGGTAAGGTACAACACTGGAATGTGTATGACCCGCTGAGGGAGTCAGTTCTGTGTTGTTTAATTTTGTCTAGCAGTGCCTAATACCTGTTATTTTATGTATATTATAATAGTCTTTACCTTAGGTTATTATTGTATGCACAGTAATGCATTATTATGTTGAGGCAATCACTTTGATGGCATTTAGAAGGGTAGTCATCTGAACAAATAAAATGGTATTAAGTCGTTATCCCTGAAGAGGAAAATACAAGTTTGTCACACAAGCTTTTTTCATAAAAGTTACTTTGTACCTCTCCTTTGTATTATAGTAACAAGACTGATGAGCCAATGTTGACTGATGAGGATTACGTAATTTTTTTTGCTGCTAGCAATGTTATTTTTAATCAAGTTTTGTAAGCAAATTGGCTTTCACAGTGGGTAGTTAAATAGTAGCAGTATGAGTTAGTGGAGTAGATACATGTATGGCAAATCTGAAAGCTCCTTTGGAGATTAATTGTTGGTTTATAATAATAAAAAGTTACATTTACTGTGTTCTAGCTTTGGGGTGTTTAACAATGTTTATGATTCATTAGAACATGTGGAGCATAGCAACCCTTCGTGGGGTGAAAATATATTTGGTAAAAGGAAACAAACTCAGAAAAGTCATGTACAATTGCTCGCATGTGAAAGTAAGATTAGTTGCGGTATTTCATGATTGATCTTCCCCACCTACAAAGAACTTGAAGAGGCTTTTGAATTTCACAAGACATAGTTGTTTTTCTAATAATAACTGTTTTATGTCATCTGTGATTTTCAGTCTTTTATTTATATCCCAGAGAGGTGTAGGAGTTATTCTAGGCATATGCAAATTCATTTTTAATTGTTAAATCAGAAATCTAAATGTGTTACCAGATTATATTTTCTGAACATGTAACAATTAAAAACAACTGGTAATATTAGCATTGGCTTAAAATAACCTTCCAGTATTTTATAGATGATAAAAAATATGTACAGCCATGTGTAAATTAAGGGCACAACATAGTGAGGACACTATTATTATAATATTATTTTTAATATACCATAAGTGGACATCTGAACATTTAACCTTCAACCATTGAATAAAGTCAACAGTGATATAGTTAAAAAAACAACACATTAACTTTTTTACAGATATGCCAATTTCTTGCAAAAAAATAAAAATAAAAAATTCGGTAATTCTTTGTATTGTTTGGTTTTTTT
>JAODAL010083076.1:0-11369 GCA_025379985.1 Phyllomedusa bahiana
ACAGCAGACCACCAATTGGACAAGAGCACGGCCCTTTCTGCACTTAGGGATCTAACCATATGTGTTTTTTTGACAATCATCTCGGTGAACGACTGCTGCCACCATGAGTGCCAAGGAGCAGGAGTATCTGGACTGGCAGATGATGGTGGTGAAGCTTTGACTGCCTGAAATGGGAGGCGTGCCACTCGGTGCTGCTGCTGGGACAGGATGGACCACCACATCTGAGACACGTTTCTCCCAGGTCACTGTATGATGATGATGCAGGGCCGTGGTGTCAGCGTTAAGTCCCTGGTCATGCTTTACTTTCTGCCCACAGATTCTACATACAGCCATGTTCGCCTCCTCTGGTGTCTTGTCAAAAAACTGGCACACCGCCGAGTAGGTGATTTTACCACCAATGCTCCGCACTGACCGACTGTTACTGCCGCTGCCCCGGTGAGCCCATGTGCCACTACTTTCTGGGACCTACAAAGTGGGTGGTCTAAATCGTGGCCGTTTGGCTCCCAAACTCGCACTGCTGCCACCTTGCTGACTCCCAGCCACACTACCGACTTGCGGGCTGCGCCACTGCCTCACACACAAGCTACCGCTCTCTTCTGCTGATGATAATTATGAAGCCTAGAGATGGGCGAATTTCTCAAAAATTAAATTCGCCGAGTTCGCTGAATTTTCCGACAAAATTCGTTTTGACTCAAATAAATTCGTGATGAATTGCCTTAAAAACAGCTGTTTCCTGGCTGCAGAGAGCCTATAGGGTCCTGTAGAACATTGTGCCATGCTTAAATATGCAGAGGGAGCTTGGTTTTGCCTTCATACAATGCAGTGTTTTAGTATGACACGCACATGACTGCCGCCGCTCTTAGAATCGCTTCACTTGAAAATTCCCTGGGCCCTTAAGTGGGAACGCAGCCTGACAAGGTAATGTCAGTGTCAGCTGGAAAGAAACGAGCTGAGTGATAGGATACTACAATAGCGTCAAACAACACAGTAGTAGGTTACTGGAGCCGCCACAGATTGCAGCACAGTAAGGGGACAATGGCAATAGCCACGCCAGGGAGCGGAATCTAAGGAGGTCCCGGTTTTCACCAGAGCCCGCCGCAAAGCGGGATGGACTTGCTGCGGCGGGAGTCTACCAGGTCACTACACCTGACATGACTTGCTTGCGGTGGCAGCCGAGGTGTAGTGAGGTACAAAATCGTAAGGCAAACTCGGAGTCGGGGACAAGCGTAAGGTCAGGACAGCCGGCAAGGATCGTGGTCAAGGGACGGAGGCAAGAGGTACGGTACACGGATATGACAAACGAGGCTCAAGGAGGAGGCAGAGGCGGTTTTTACTTTCTGTAATTTGAACATACAATTCACATTCTCATACTGAAGAAGCTCATCTAAAGCCAGTTTTGCAGCATTTGCTTTTGCTTCACCATTCCAGTTTTGTACTAAATTCCATCACTAATGGCACCGAATGCAAAATAAGCACCTAAAACATTCCCTGTAGTTAGAGCCTCCTTCAGTTCAAGTACGCTGAATTTAAACAAATTGGTGTCACGCAGAAACTGGATTCAAACTGCCACGATTATACTTCATAATAAACAGCATTGGAACTTTTTTAGGTATTAATGATGAAGCTGATGGAGGTAGAATTTCCTTGGCCAAACATGGTTTTGGAACGTTAGCAAACTGACTACGGAGGATTTCTCTATGGTGCATGAGTTTGTCCTCCATCTCAGCAGCTGGAAAAAAGGCTCCCATTTTGGACTGGTAGCAAGGGTCCAAGAGGGTGGAGAGCCAGAAGTCATCCCTCTGCCAGATGGGGACTATTCGAATGTCACTAGCCAGGCAAATCAGCATGCTGCAGGCCATGTGCGCAAGTGATTCTGAGGGACTCCCTGCCTCCATCTCCACTGTATACTGCCGGTGCTTGGGGGTGCTTGGGGGACAGTGGCACAATGACAGAGTGTGGCAGTCACAGCAGCAGCAGCAGCATGAGGTCAGACAGTGGCACAATGACAGAGTGTGGAGGTCACGGCAGCAGCCACAGCAGCAGCATGAGGTCAGAGAATAGCACAATGACACAGTGTAGAGGTGGTACAAACAGGAGTAGGCCACAGTGTGGCACAATGACAGAGTGTGGAGGTCACGACTCCCTGCCTCCATCTCCACTGTATACTGCCACGGTGCTTGGGGGTCATCTTCCTCATCTTCCTCATCTCCATCTACCTTCTCCAGCTGCCCCTGCTCCTCCTCTCCTGTCACCTGGGTAGAAAAACCACTAATTTCACCAGACAATGCTTGTGCTCCATTGTCCTCCTCCTCCTCCAGTTCAGTCCCCACCGGACTCTTGTGGCCACGAGATGTAGTTGCCACGTCTCCAGTCCCCTGCCCAGACAGATTTTTCAGCATCTGTTCCAGGACATGAAGCAGTAGAATGACGTTATTCATCCCGTAGTCCTGGAGACTGACAAATAACATGGCCTCCTCAAAGGGCCTCAGAAAACGGCAGGGGTCATGCATGAGCTGCCACTGGCTGACATCAAAGCTACACAGGGGAGTACTCCTGTCCGCCTGGATCATCAAAAAAACGTTAATGGCCTTTCTCTGTTCATACAGTCGGTCCAACATGTGCAGGCTGGAATTCCAACGGGTGGAAACATCGCATATCAGCATGTGTTGGGGGAGGCCGTTCTGCCGCTGCAACTCGAGGAGGGTGTGCCTGGCTTTGTAGGAATGGATGAAGTGCATGCACAGTTTCCTGGCCATTTTCAGAATGTTCTGCAGATCAGTGGACGACTTCAGGAACCTTTTCACAACCAGATTGAACGCGTACGCCATGCAGGATGCATGGACCATCCCTCCTCGGTGCAGCACGGACACCATGTTCTTCCCATTGTCCATCACCATGGTTCAGATTTGCAGTTGGCGCGGAGAAAGCCACACATCGATTTCGTGCTGCATGACGCAGTTCCTCCCCTGTGTGACTTTGTTCGCCGAGGCAAGCCAGGTGTAGAACTGCGTGACACCGCTGTGCCCTACACATATGGTATGATGGAGCAGTACTTGTGGTGGCTGAGATGGTGGTGGTGGTGGAGAAGGCGGACATTGGCGCAGGAGCAGCAGTTTGACAACGTGGAGGAGAAAGCGCCGTCTCCTATCCAAGTTGTGGGTGTGGCTGGGCAGGAAGCACATTCACCCAGTGGGCCATAAAGGACATGTACTGACCCTGACCTTAGTTACAGCTCCACATGTCCGCGCTGCTGTGCCCCTTGGAACAAACCGATAAGCTCAAGAACTGGCCCACCTTCTGTTCTACATATTTGTGAAGGGCTGGTACTGCCTTTTTGGAAAGAAATTACAGCTGGGAACTCTCCACCTCGACTCGGCACAGGCCATTAATTCTCTGAGCGGTGCAGAGTCCACCATTTGGAAAGGGGAGGGACGCATACCAACAACTGGACGGGAGCACAGTCAGTTTCTGAAACCTTAGGATGGTTGGATGCATACTGTTCTCTTTGCAATCGCCTCTTGAACGACTAGGGGCCGCCATGAGAGCGAGGAGCAGAGCATCGGCCCGGGGAATGATAGCAAAGAGAAACACCCCTTTTCTGCAGAGTGGTGGAGCCTTGACGGCAAAATGGCAGCGTCCCAAATGGCCTGCTGCTGCTGTTGCTGCGGGGGCAGGATGGACCAGCACATCTGAGCCACGTTTCCCCCCAGGCCACGGAGGGTGACACTGCATGTTTTGACGCAGGACCAAGGTACCAACTTAAGCCCCTTCACTTTTTTGCCACAATTCTACAATCCCCAATTCGGCTCCTTGGGGTTCTTACAAAGAACTGCCACACCCCGAGTACTGATTTTACCCCAAACCCGCCCGCAGAGGACACTACCGCCGCTGCCACCCCGCTGAGCCCCTTTGCACACTTTCTTGGCCCTCAACGGTTTTCTACCCCCCAGGGCCCCGTTTGGCTCCCGCCCCTCGCACTGCTGCACCCTGCTGACTCACGGCCAAAACTACCCCACTTGCGGCTGCGCCCTCCCCTGACGCGCAGGCCGACGCCCTCTTCTCCAACTATGATGAAGCCCTGTTTCCCGGCTCCCAATGCGGTCGGCTACTCATCATCGATTATTGTTAATCTTCACTGCTGCCCCCAAAGGGTCGGGTATGCAGAGGCTGACCCCTCACAACATGACCTCCCATGCCACTCTCCACATCCAACTTTACTGCCTACGCAAGAAGCAGGGGGATATCGGCCCCATTCTTTTTCTGCCAAGTACTGCACTGTCCTAAATTTTTTTCATCCTCGGGTGTATAGTGGCAATGACCCGACCACATGTGCTCGGCGAGGGGAACCGGGTGGGGCAGAGGGGTTTTTAGGTCAGGTGAGGGCCGCTGCCCCCGCTCCCGGGCCATCCAACTAAGGGTTTTTCTGACAAACCCACCGACCTTGGTGGTTTCGATGTCATATGGGAGGATGTGGATGACCTATCAACCATTCAAGAACCTTGGCTTTGGAGGTCAAAACCCCACCGCAATGAACCGGTAAAACTTGGCCTCACCCAGTGACCCCTGTGCGACGTTCCCTTACTGTGCTGGGCCCGGTGCCTGCTTCAGGAATTTTGTGCCACTGCCACTCGCATTTAAAAACCTGCCACCCCTCTTCTGACATCTTTTGTTCCAAAAATTTACAGACTCTGTTTAATGAAGATACTGTAAAGAAAAACACAACCCGACTTGACTCCCAAAAGAACCCACTAACAGGGTTTTTGGGGAAACCCCTTTGGGTATAATTGCGCTACAGAAATCAAAGGGAAAAAATTAACTGGTATGTGGCGGTTAAAACCCGTTTATTTTTTCTGAATAAAAGCCAAACACCTTTAAAAAAAACCCCGGGTATAAATTTTTGCAAGAAACCCAGGGAAAAAAGTTCCCGTCTTTTGGCGTTTAAAAACAAGTTTAAATTTTTCTGACTACAAAAGCAAAACACGCTTAATTAACCCCTTGGGTATAAATTTTGCTGCAAAAATCAGGCATAAAAAAAACTGGATTTTGACCCTGTTTTAAAACGCATTTATTTTACTAAAAAAGAAAGCAAAAACAGGCTTTAAAAACCCTTTGAAAATTTAATGAGCTCCAGAACTGACCAGTGGGATTAAAATGTAAAAAGGAGCAGAATTGGGCCCACACTGGACTTTAATTACATTACCCCAAAACAGAAATTTAAATTAAAGGAAGAGGACCATCTCTGATAAAAGCATGACAAACCCCCCCCCCAAAAACACTGTAAAACAAATTTTTTTTGTGTGAATCTTGCACGCAGCACGGCACGTGAAGGGGTGTGAGCACCAGCGTCGTGTCCGGACTTATAAATTGCGGTGACTCCCAAATCCCCCCGGTCTATTTGGGTTCATCTCTGCACATGTCATTGAGGGTGTTCCTTCTTCCTCCCAATTCTTTGCCCCAGTAACCCATGTGCTTGCGGGCCCTTTTTATCAATTTAAAAAAACGTTCGTTCCTACGAAAACACCCCCAAACTTTGACTTCGTTCAGAATCAAAGTTTTCCTTAAATTCCAAATGAATTCCACTTCGTTAGAATCGATTCGCCCATCTCTAATGAAGCCCTTACTTCCAGGGCAGGGACTATGGGTAGTCGAAGGTTGGCAACCGCCTAGGGTGCCACTTCATCCCAGGCAGAAAAGGGGGACCAAGGAGGCATGGAGTGGGATGAATTTTCTATTTGGGGGGCACTTTAACTAGAGCACCAGAATACCTTGTCCCAGCCTTGCTTGCTTCACCCGGCTTTCAAGTGCGATTGGTTACATCGATTAGTGTTTGCCTGTCACCGCCGTCCACCTCAACGGTGTCGCTGTACAAAGCCTGACCGTTCGCAACATAACCCCCCATTGCAACTCTCCTCATCACTACTTACCCGCTTCTGCAAGAAGCAGCAGATGTCTCCCCCACCTCTTTTATGCCCTCTGTCCTCAAATAGTTGGTCCTCACTGTATAGTGGCACAAAGGCCACAGAACATAGTATTTCTCTGGGTGTGGGAAGCGAACGGGACATAGGTGGGTTGAGGACAGGTGAGGGCCCTTAACCTGCTCCCGGGCCATGCCAACTAAGGGTTGTGTCTGACAAACCCACCGATTCTTGGCTGGGGTTGTCAGATGTCATCTGGGAGAAAGTGTATGACCTAGTGTGTGGTCAACACTAGATGACACCGGAAGCTGTGGCCTCGCAGGGTGACCCCTGCTGTGACGTCATTTACACTGCTGCGACCTGTGGCGGCTCCGGTAACCTACTATTGTGTTCTTTGACACTATTGTAGAATCTTAGCCCTCAGCTTGTTTTTTTCCAGCTGATGCTGCCATGACTTTTTCAGGTTGCATTCCCGCTTCAGTTGTTTGGTCAGTTTTGCCCCTGTAAGTGCGCAGGGAATTGAAGAGTGAAGCGATTCTAATAGCGGCGGCAGTCATGTGCGTGTCATACTAAAACACAGCATTTTATGAAGACCAAACCAAGCTCCCTCTGCATATTTGAGCATGGCACAATGTTCTTTAGCACCCTACAGGCTCTCTGCAGCCAGAAAATAGCTGTTTTTTAACGCAATTCATCGTGAATTTATTCGGGTCGAAAAGAATTTTGTTGGAAAATTCGGCGAACTTGGTGAATCAAATTTTTGAGAAATTCACCCATCTCTAATCACAGTACCCTTTGTTAAGAAATCCATCAAGACTAATCTGTGCTACTCCCACAATACTGTGGGCATGCCTTGCCTGCTGAGGGTTTAGCACATGTCTTGGTGAGTCATGATGCTTCTATTACATCAACTGGACTTTAGTCTCAAGATCATAGTGATGGCCTCAGCGTTCATCCTGAGTGATCAGTCTGTTTAAAAAGTCCTCCTGTTTTCCATAGCACATCGTCAATAGAGCCTGAGAGCTTTCGACTCGTTCCTGCTTCTGAAAAGGTGTGAGCAGTTGGGGAATCCAGCGAGCGGATACCTTATGCATGTGAAGACCCCACACTAATCTTGACATTTAAGGTTAAGTAGCGAATAGTTATGTGTTGATGTTCCAAAATGATGACCTCCACTTGCTGGATGGAGTGTTCATCAATAGCAGAGTGGGGTTGCCCTAAAATTTGAACTGGTATCCAGTAGGTAACTAAGTCCCATGACATTTGAATTGCTGATACCAGTTCTTGACTAGATCATATGATGAGGAATAATCACCATAAACCTCTCTCATCTCATTGAACGGCTCCTTTGTGTGAGGCCTTTCAAGTAAAGGAACTTGAATGCTGCTCTGTATTCCACTGGGTCATTATCAAAGCTCACACCACTTCAGCACATGCAAAATCAAGAGCATTAATAGTTCTGAGTTGAAAACTGGCACATAAACTATAGACACTTATATCATTACACATATGGAGTTTCAACATCCTGAGATAAATAGAAGTGGCTTAGAGGAAATCTTTGATGTATATTCTTGATCTCCTGACTAAAGCAGAATCAAAACTACAATGTATGTGGTAATAGTCTTCAGTTACCTTTCCCTGTATGTTAAAAGCTAATCAAACCACTCTTAACCTTCTTTAGAGAATGTATCCCACATAGATTGTGGTTTAAGTTGCTATCACTTATCCCAGTATTTTGTTAAACAAATTCAATCTTAAAAATACAACATATTATGAAGCAGAAGAAAAACCTTCTGTAGCCAGACCAAAAATTGGAGAACAATCTTGAGAGAGGCAAACCCGGGCGAGGGATCTACCTCTCCACCTTTGACCATGTCGGTCAGGTTAATACTGCTATCCAGTTTGTCTTCAAGTGGCCGCCTTCGTGGACTCTGGCTCGGTGAGTAACTTCATCCATCCCGCTTTGGTCTCCAAGCTCCATCTGCCTGTGATCTCTCTGGTCCAGCCTCTCTCCGTTTCCTCTGTGAACAGGAAGGTTCTCTCCTGCAACATCCGGCATCATACCAAGCCTCTTACTTTGCACGTTGGGGTTTGCACTACAAGGAATTTGTGGATGTCTTTTGCAAGAAACAATGCCACCGCATCGGCCATATGATTGTTCTAGCCTAGCACCACCCCTCCTCGGGGTAGGGTATATCCGTTGTCACGACCCAAAACTGAAGCCATGTCATCATACATTCAGGAGAATTTGGCTAAGGGTTTCATCCGCAAGTCATCCTCTCCTGCTGGGGCAAGGTTCTTGTTTGTTGAGAAGAAGGATGGGTCCTTGCAGCCTTTCATTGACTATCGTGGGCTAAACAAGAACACAATCAAGTACCACTGCCCACTGCCGTTGATCTCTGAATTGTTTGAAAGGATCTGGGGGGCCACAGTCTTCTCCAACTCGACCTCCAGGGTGCCTACAATCTCATCCACATCCGCCAGGGAGATGAATGGAAGACCGCATTTAACACTCATGAAGGCCATTGTGATTCTGGTCATGCCCTTTGGTCTCTGTAACGCCCCGGCCGTATTTCAAGAGTTTGTGAATGACATTTTTTGGGACCTTCTTTATAGCTGTGTTCTAGTTTTTCTAGATGACATCCTGGTCTATTCCCCGGACCTCAAATCTCATCAGGCCCATGTTCGCCTGGTTCTCTACCACCTCCGGCACAACCATCTCTACGTCAAGTTAGAGAAGTGCTTATTTGAGTGTTCCAGTCTGCTGTTCCTGGGGTACATAGTGTTTGCACAAGGTCTCCAGATGGATCCAGAAAAGTTATCTGCGGTCCTGAATTGGCCTCGTCCAGTTGGTCTCCGAGCGATCCAACAGTTCATTGGCTTTTCTAATTACTATCGCCAATTTATTCCAGATTTCTCTCGTGGCTCCTATCGTTTCTCTCATTAAGAAGGGCCACAATCTTCGTCTTTGGACCTTTGTAGCAGAAGATGCTTTCAACTGGCTGAAAGTCACCTTCGCCTCCGCCCCGTTAATCCACCGCCCAGACATTGAAAAACCATTCATCCTGGAAGTCGAAAGCTTCTTCAATCGGTGCCGGAAACTGTTCTCTTGAAAATGTCCGACAAGAACAAATTCCTTATGTGAGGATTCTTTTCCAGAACCTGCTCTCCAGCTGAGAAGAACTATGCCATTGGGGAAAGAGAGCTTCTGGCCATTAAGCTGGCCTTGGAGGAATGGCGGCATCTTTTGGAGGGTGCTATTCATCCAGTAACTATCTATACGGACCATAAGAATCTCTTTTACCTTCAGACGGCCCATCACTTGAATCCTCGTCAGGCCCGCTGGTCCTTATTTTTTTCTCGTTACAATTTCAATCTACATTTCCAGCCCGCTGCCAAGAACGTCAAAGCTGACACATTATCCAGGGCCTCGAATGCTGCAGATGTGGCGCATGATCCTCAACACCTTATTTCCCGAATGTCACATCCTTGCTGCACCTGTTAAACTTCGGGAGATTTCTCTAGGTAAGACCTTCATGCGCCCTGTGCTAAGGAAACGGGTTTTGTCCTGGGGACAAGCTTCTCAGCTTGCCGGTCACCCAGGATACCGCAAGACTCGTGATTGGTGATGAGCGATTGTGTCAACTATCGTTATCGATTCGATAGTCGATAACAGCAATTATCATGACGATTTCCGAAAGTCAATAACAGATTATCGCCGATGACTAGTGTTGAGCGATTGCATTGGCTATCGAGATCGATCGATAGTCGATAGTCGGCCGCTATCGATAAGGTTTTTCGATAGTGAGCATCGATTATGCGCAGTTACCAATTAAGTCTATGGGAGAGCAACAACACCTTCATTATTACACCCAAACAAGGCTGGAGAAGCTGAAATTAACATCCACAACAGTCAAATGGATACGTCCTACATCTTAGGCAACACACTTAGGTTATAAAAGTCACAGAAAAAAAAAGTCACAGACCATTTACTATCCCTGTCTTGTACCACAGCCTGACCCTTAAACCTGCATCACCCACAAATTTTAAAAAGTTTCCAAAAGGGAAATGATTTGGGAAACCCTCATGTTTTTGGAAATGGGCATTAATATCCCCCCGTCCTGGAACGCCCGCAGAGCCCCAAACCTGCATGACCCCCACATTTAAAAAGTGCCCGCAAAAAGGGTCTTTCAACCACCCTTTTTAGTTTCACTTAGGAACCCTTACAAAACCTTTCCTGGGGCCCCAAACATGAGCCCCAAACCTCAAGACCCCCAAACCCCCTTTTAAAAAATGCCGGAAAAAGGAGTTTTTTTCAACCACCATTTTATTTTTACTTGGACATTGACTATAAACCCGTCCTGGGGGGACAGCATACCCCAAACCCGCATGACCCCCACATTTAAAAATGCCGGAAAAAGGAGTCCCTTTTTAAACCCCCAATTTTTTTGTTTTAACGGACATTGGGCTATACCCCGTCCTGGGGCCACAGCAAAGAGCCCCAAACCTTTCATGACCCCCACATTTAAAAAAATGCCCGGGAAAAAATAGTCTTTTTAACCACCATTTTTAGTTTTTACTGGACATTGACATACCTGTCCTGGGCCACAGCAAAGAGCCCCCCAAAACCCGATGACCCCCACCAATTTTAAAAAATGCCGAAAAAAGGGGTCTTTCAACCCCCCATTTTTGTTTCCACCTTTTTACCCTTTACAAAAACCCGTCCTGGGGGCCCAGCATGAGCCCCCCCAAAACCCGCATGACCCCCACATTTAAAAAATGACGGAAAAAGGAGTCTTTTCAACCAACCCTTTTAGGGTTTTACTGGCATTTTACAAACCTTCCCCGGGGGCCCCCGCATAAACCCCAAACCTTTATGAACCCCCCAATTTAAAAAATGACGGGAAAAAAATCTTTTAACCACCATTTTAGTTTCCCCTGGACCTTGACTATACCTGTCCTGGGCCCACCCGCATGAGCCCCAAAACCGCAAAAGACCCCCCCAAATTTTTAAAAAATGCCGGTAAAAAAAAAGGGTCTTTCAACCACCCTTTTTAAATTTTACTGGACATTGACTATACCTGTCCTGGGGCCACAGCATGGAAACCCCAAACCTGCATGGGCCCCCACCCTTTTAAAAAATGCCGGAAAAAAGGATCTTTTCCCAAACCCCCAAATTTTTGTTTTACTGGGCATTGACTATACCTTTCCCCGGGCCACAGCATGACCCCCCAAACCCGAATGACCCCCCATTTAAAAAGTGCCGGAAAAAAAGGGGTTTTTTCCCCAAACCCCCCATTTTAGTTGAACTTTTTCATTGGGCTATAAACCCGCCTGGCCCAAAAAAGCATGATCCCCAAACCTGCATGACCCCCCCCATTAAAAAGGGGACGGAAAAAGGAGTCCCTTTTAAACCCCCCATTTTTTGTTTTACTGGACATTGACTATACCCGG
>JAODAL010083077.1:0-11369 GCA_025379985.1 Phyllomedusa bahiana
TTTTTTTAAAACTAGGGATCAAAAATCTAAACGAAAATTTTAAAATTTCCAACCTTTTTGAAGGGTTTTTAAAGCGAGGGGTTTCACCCCTTAAACCTTATTCCTCTAAATCAAACAAAGCAGAGTTATATATAAACTTTCTATGAGCTTTATCACAGATAGCATCCCCTTCCAGCCTAAGAGGATTATTTGACCCTACACACATAGTAGTTGATATAAAAGATTAGAAAGATAGGGAACTCGCATTCTCAAGATACAATAAATACTTATCTGTTAGTGAATGACAATCATCATGATAGGATATGACTGGAAATTTAAAATGATCTACATGCAAATCTTAAAGATACCAATATAAAGGGGGCATGGGATACCTTAAAACCTTTTATTAGAGGGTTAATGCCCAATCATGGTCATACTGTTAAAAAAGTAAAAGTGTTTAGAGTAGAAACATGTTATCCAGAAATGGGAGCAAAAATATTTAATAACTCCTAGTGCCAAAAATAAGATTACATAGTTTCAGGTCCAAGATAATCTTAACACTGCTTATTCCAGGACAGCACAGATGGATTTTCAATTTGGTAGATATAAATCTGTGATGGAGGGAGATTGCTCTCTAATAGATTGTAAGCTTTCACGAGCAGGGCCCTCACACCTTGTGTCTCTTTTGTAAGTACTTTTAAGGTGTAATGACTGTATGTTTACCCTTGAATTTGTAAAGTGCTGCGGAATATGTTGGCGCTATAGAAATAAAGATTATTATTATTATTATTATTATTATTATAGTAAGGCCACTATTGATAAAAAAAAACAGCAGCAAAAGAATGTAATAAGACAATCAGAAGAAAACTGCTTGGTAATTAATGATTGTGAGAAGATAGTTAATGAGTTTGTTAACGTTAACTCTTCACTAGATGGAATTTGTCTCTGAACATTAGTGTTGTGAACATGAAATTTTATCTTTCTTGTTAATACTGACCTCCTTATACTATTAGAGAACATCATAAGAAGCAGGAGCACATTAGGAGAGCTACAGGAGGTTTCCCTTTGTACTTGAAATCTAGGGCCTCAGGGTTTAATGTGTACCCAATTAAGAACTTGCTTACATGTAGAGATATTTCTTTTCCAGCTTTATTTCAGGTTTTCATGTTTTGAAAAGTACTCCTTTCCCATGTCTATGTCTGAAACAAAGAGCCACATGTATGAAAAATGTCTAGGTCTAAAACTCACTTTGTTGTCCATAACAACCAATCAGAGCGCCCCTTTCATTTTTCCAGAGCACTATATGAAATGAAAGGGGCGCTCTGATTGGTTTGTTATGGACAACAAAGTGAGTTTTAGAGCTAGACAGTTTTCATACATGTGGCCCAAAGTTTTAATTTTTAAAATTGACTTGGATCCTTTGTTCTTTAGTTAATTTTACCAAATCTCTCTGCTTAACTTCTGTTACAAATGGTGGACTACTCCAGGGCACTAAAAAAGATGCCTTTCACATGTTTTTGTACATGTTCAGTGGGATTATATTTGGACTTAGGAGAAAAATTTATTTGTGGATATTTTTATCTGCTGGCTGCAACTGTTATGTTAAATTCTTCCACATTGAAGACCTAAAATTGGGGTGTGGAACAATTTGGAACAATTGGGATGTGGGACAATGTGGAACAATTTTCCAATCTTTTTCACAGAAAGAGTTGTTCTGATAATTAGTATAATCCTCTCCTAAATTTTATATTATAATGTTTTATATGTATAATTACCTAGTGTGGTTAGTGGACAAGAACTTTACTTAAGTTAAAGCTTACAAAAGGGGTTTTTCCTTGGGTGAAAAAAGGGGGTGAAAAATATTTTGATAAAATGTTATTTATTTAATTCCCAAGGTTCATAGTTAAATCGTTTCAACCCCAAAAAAAAGGCAGATGTCCTTGAAGTTAAGCCTATTGGCTACGGGTTTCATTCGAGGAAAGGGCAAAAAAACTATTAGTAGAACCAACTGTCCCATTTAGGGAAAAAAAATTCCTTCCCACCCCATCGGCAATCAGAATAAACCCGTGGAACAAGACCCTTCGCAGAATCCTAGCCCTAAAACTTTTATTTTATTGCACTCTGGAAATGCATCTAGCCCCTTTTTGAACTCAGTTATTGAATTCACCATAAAGTTCATCTGGCAGAGATTCCCCACATCAAACTGCCTTACAGTAAAGAATCCCTTTCTATGTTTATGTAGAAAACTTTCCTCAAGATAGAGGATCCTCCTTTTCGGGATACATACTGGTAAAATCGATCTTGGGTTAGAGACCTCAAATTTTGACCTTTGTTTATATTTATACATATTTTTATTTGTGCCCCCAAGCCGTTTTTTTGCTAAACAAATACCCTAATTTTGCTAATTTTTCTGGTTTTTTGCAGTCCACCCATCCTTTTAAATTATTTTTGTGCCCGTCTTTAAACCTTTTCAAGCTCTGAAATGCTTTCCTGTGAACTGGTCCCCAAAAACTGTACACAATATTCCAGTGTGTCAAACCCATGACTTGTAAAAAGAGAGGGGATTTTCATCATGAAAAACACCCCCTTTTAATACACCCCTGAACCTTTTTCCCTTTGGGCAGTTTCTCCCTGAACTGGCTGCTAAAATTAAGTTTCTGCCCATAAAATTTCCCCCAAGTCCTTATCCATGCCTTTTTCCCCAGATTTTTCCCCGGGACTTCTATCTTTATCCTACAAAAAACCCCTTTTTGGGTAAATTCACTCACTGCATTGTTGCAAAAAAATACATGCATTTTTAGTGTGTTTTTACATTTTTTTTCTTAATTTTTTGGCAAGAGTTTTTATACTAAAAGTGTACCAGAAAAAAACACATATAAAACACATGCACCAATACACACTTTTTTGCAAAAAAAAGGGCAAGAAAAATGCACAAAGCATTAAAAAACATGACATATTTAACCCTTCCTGACAGCAGGTAATAATTTTAATTTTTGGCCCTTCATTTTTTTCCTCATCACCTTCCAAACCCAAAAAACCTTTTTATTTTTTTTATCTATTCACATATAAGGATTTTTTTTAGGGGACAAAAATAACTTTTGATGGGGCCATTGACTGTACCAAAAAAATTACGGGAAACCGAAAAAAATTCTAAGTGGGATAAAGTGTGAAAAAAAACGTACTTGTGCCATGTTTATGTTTTTTTTTTATGTTGTTCACTTTTCGTTAACAATAATGCATTATTTTATTTTACAGGTCAGTATAATTCTGGTTATTGCAAATATGTAGGGTTTTCGTTAATGTTTTGTACCTATATAAAAAAAATTCTCTATGTATTAAATTTGTGCTGCAGAGCCAAGGGGGGATTATTTTGGAGCATTTTTATCGACAAAGTTAAAATCGGAAAGGGTTTTTTTAGGTGATCAAATTTTCCCAATCATGCATAATTAAGGTTAAATCTGAGCATCATCATTAAGATCGCCCTTTTTTCCGCTTCCTGTAATTTTGGCGGCCAGCAAATCAGATTACAAAAAAAGGCAGGGGTGAATGTGTGTGCTACGTCTGACGGGAAAGTTATGGTTGCATTGGCGGGAAAAAATCACATACCTCGTATACATAGAACACGTTTCCTGTTTCACCCTATGTCTCTCACGTCTCATGGGGATAGGACCTGCGCTCTGCCTTGGCCAAACACCAGCAAAATTTAGTCTATTTCTCAAAAGGAAACCTCTAATTTTGCTGTGACCTTCCAATTTAGTTATATTAGAGTTTTTGAAGATTTTAGAGTTAGCAGAAAATTTTTAAAAGCAGCATCTACCGCTGTAAATTCAGGCGGGGGGAGCAGGGGGGGCCCCCACGGTGAACACAGACAACCTATCTATAAAAAACACGGATAAAGTTCACCAAGACTTAGTGTAAAATTTGTAGTGAATATTTTTTATTATTAACATTTGCATTAAAATTTTTTTCCCTGATTTTGGGCAGCCTGAACTTATATTGATACACTCATTTCTAGTAACTGCAGGGCTCTTTTTAGGTGCAAAACCCCTTTTTTATCAGTATAATTTTTCAATATTTTTCATTTTAATTTTAAAACCCCTTACACCGTGACTGTTGATATATCCACCTTGCAGTTAAATACAATCCCGCAATCTTGTATTTACACAGGTGTTTGTTGCCAAAAATACCGTGTATCAACGAAAACATAAAAATTTTCGTTTTTTTTACTTTTTGGCCCCCCAGCATTTTTCATTGACCAGCATCCCCGTAAATCTTTAAAACAGCAATTTTATATTAAACCCCAGGGGAATTGAAAATTTCATAAAATACCGTTTTTTTATACCAAAACATAACATTACGTGTTTTTTTTACTTTGCACACCCAGCTTGTTTTATTTACCAGCATCCACGTAAATCTTAAAACAGCAATTCTATAGTCACCACAGGTGAATTTAAAAGGTCAAAAAAACAGTGTATTATAAAAACATAACAATACAACATAACGACTCCTTTTCCCGCATTTTTAATTGGGTTTAGACAGTTTAATGGTCAACTACGGGGCCAGGGCGGGATATTCAATGTCCCTTCAAATAAAATGATGGTTCAAAATCATACGCCTTCTGGGACTTTTTAATTTGTGGTTTATGCGGTTTAAGGGGGCAGGCTGTGGTACAAGACAGGGATAGTAATGGTCTGTGACTTTTTTTTTTGTGACTTTTATAACCTAAGTGTGTTGCCTAAGATTTGCACGTAAACCATTTTACTGTTGTGGGGTGTTTAATTTTAGCTTCTCCAGCCTTGTTTGGGTGTAATAATGAAGGGGTTGTTGCTCTCCCAAACTTTAAGGTAACGCTCATAATCGATGCTCACATCGAAAAACCTTATCGTTCGGCCGACTATCACTATCGCTCATCTGATAGCCAACGCAATCCTCAACACAATTGGGATAATTTTTAATTTCTGATCACTTTTTAAATACATTATTGCGTACATAAAATGACCAAAAAAACACAAGTTTGGTGTTTTGAATTTTCTCCTTTTATGGTGTTCAGCATACGATATAAATTATGTTATATTTTAATTTATCAGATTTTTATGGACTTAACAAATTGTAAAATTGAAAAATGGGAGTGATTTTAACTTTTCTTATTTTTTCTTATTTTTTTTTTTATTTATTTACTCTTGGAAACATTCTTCTAGGTCTTGAACAAAGGGACTCAATCGTTTACACCCTTTTTTTATTATATAAAAAAGCAGAAGGGTTTTACCAAGATGGCTTTCTTTACTTCCCCCCGAGACAAGAAGTAATTGAACCTTGAACATAGCAGATTATCAGACTTCCAGCTGTCTTGGTGGACGATCAGTAGAACGTGATCTTGTTACGGAGGGTGATCGCCACGGCCAATCCTTCCTGATAGCAGCAGATGTCAGTTGTAATAAGCAGCTGGTACCCGTCGCCTGTGAAGCGGACTCAGCATTTGAGACCGCTCCATGGCTTCTTACCGACAACAGGACGTATCCATACATCCATGTCGGTAAAGGGTTATTTTTATTTTGGCACAAGGCCAAGAGTGCATTCTGCAGGAAAGAGAAATGGTTCCTTTAAATTTTACCTTCCCTTTTTGTCCATGTCTGACTTTGACCTAAAAGACTGCTGTGGCAGTTTTCAGAAAACAGAAGCCATATGTGAAACCACCTTCGTGTTATTTATTTTTTTGTACAAAAACTGCAGCAATCAAATGTTAGCTGAAACTCAATGTGGAAATAGAAAATACACTACATATATTGCTTTTTTTGGCATTTTTTTGTACTTTGCGGCAGTATTTTGGTCATTAGCAGTTTCTCCCAAATGCGGCATGCTGTAGGCATGGTACTTTTTCTTACAGTGTGTGATTGCTTTCTGCACCAATATAAAACAAAGGAAAATAGCAATCACTGACAAGAAAAAAGGGTACCAATGTTTTGAGATTTTGACTTTCAAGCTCCATTTCTCATCCGCTATAGCTTTGAACATGAGATTACAATCATTTTATAGACAATCATCTTGGCTAAATAATACATAAATCTAGCTTGCACTTATTTAACATATGCTTAGTTATACAGATTCTTGTCACGTAACTGCATTGTTACTGTTATGCTCCCAGTGTTGGAACAATCTTTTTCTTCTTGTACACAACAAATGACAACCTGTTCTCACATTCCCTAATAGCTCAGTGTGTTATTAGATTGATTCCCAAGCAAAGGGGAAGGTTTAAATCAAAAACAGCCATGAAAAAAACTTAACAGCACATCCATCACAACAAGGCTCATCACAAGGTTTATGAGTTCTGACGCGATAAACATGGCTGTGGAAGTGACTTGTATGCTTTGTAATAGTGAGATCACTGACGTCCATGCAAGCATCATGCGACGCGCATTACACAAGTCTGGAATGGTGGCCTGAAAAAAGGGGAAGAAGCCTCGATTAAATATTGTCATAAAAAGCGTTGGCTCGAGTTTGTAAAAAAGTGCAAAAAGTGGACAGAAGAAGATTAGAAATGGGGGCTAAAGAGCAATGAGATGGGTGAATTTCTCAAAAATTCGGTTTGCCAGATTCGCCAAATTTTCTGCAAAAAATTGTTTTGACACTAATTTATTTGCTTCCAATCATGTTAAAAAACAGATTTACTGGCTACGGAGAGTGTGTATGGTGTTGTAGAACATTGTGCCATGCTCAAATACACATAGGGAGTGTGGTTTGGTATTGAAACAATGCTATGTTTTAGTATGACACGCAGATGAAAGCTGCTGCTCTTAGAATCGCTTCACACTTCACTTCTCTGGGTAGTTACAGGGGCAATACTGACCAAATAACTGAAGTGGGAACGCAGCCTGACATGGTAATGTCAGCGCCAGCTAGAAAGAACCGAGCTGAGAGCCAAGATCCTACTATAGCGTTAAAGAGCGCCCTCCTTTTACACCGTCAACAGTTGATTCCACAGATTATGACAAAACCTGTTATGTTAAATGCTGAGACATGTAGAGCCCCCCCGAAAGAGTGGAGAAAGTGTCGATCGTAATTTTGCATTGAAGTCACTGATCATTTTGCCCTTCCTTTGATCCGTCAGTGTCTGATTTCAATCAGTCAATAATCAATCAGTATTGCTAAAGCCAAAAAGAAACAGGAGTTGACCCAAAACAGAGATGATGGGAAAATTGGATATTTGCATGTCTTCTGTGTTTTGTATCCACTCCTGCTTTTGGCTTTCTAATCATCAGACAATCCTGATGCAAACAAAGGACCATGTCATACTTGCCTTACGGCTTCAGTCGATTATTTGTCCTTTTCATTCCTTCTGACAGATAAAAAGAAGGGGAAAACCAAACATAGTGGGAACGTCATAGAGTGGTGAAGGGTAGAAACAGCATCAGGAAATCACAGGGTGTTCAGGTGAGACAGTGGTCAGTTGGCAGCAGCAAGAGAGTGGCAGAATCATAGATTGTGGAGGTGGCAACAACATGAGTAGGCCACATAGTGGGAAATGACAGATTGTGGAGGTGGCAGCAACATCAGTAGGCCACCGAGTGGTAAATGACAGACTGAGGAAGTGGCAGCAACATCAGTAGAACACAGAGTAGCAAATGACAGATTGTGGAGGTGGCAGTAGGATGAGTAGACCACAGAGTGGCACAATGACAGATTGTAGAGGTGGCAGCAGCATGAGTAGACCACATAGTGGCACAATGACAGATTGTGGAGGCGGCAGCAACATCAGTAGAACACAGAGTAGCAAATGACAGATTGTGGAGGTGGCAGTAGGATGAGTAGACCACAGAGTGGCACAATGACAGATTGTAGAGGTGGCAGCAGCATGAGTAGACCACATAGTGGCACAATGACAGATTGTGGAGGCGGCAGCAACATCAGTAGGCCACAGAGTGGCACAATTACAGAGTGTGGAGGTGGCAGAAACATCAGTACGCCATAGAGTGGCACAATTACAGAGTGTGGAGATGGCAGCAACATCCAGACTCATTTCTCAAAGTTTTGGTGAGGCATTATAGCTGATCTAATCTGATGCATAAGGCATTGGTGTGTGGAAATCTTGGCCGATCCACACCTGATTCATCTTGACAAAGGTGAGTCTCTCCACATTTTGGGTGGACAAGCGAGTTCTCCTTAGGGTAATTAGGGCCCCTGCCAGACTGATCACTCACTCTTATGCCACAGTACTGGCCGGGCAGGACAGCTTCTCCAGTGCAAACTCAGAAAATTGAAGCCACATATCCAGTTTGGCTGCCCAGTAGTCCAGCGGATATGTGGGGTGGCAGAGTTCTGCCCAAGTAGGCAACCACCTATTGGTTCAGGGTCTGCTCCAGGTCCTGCTGCTGTTGTAGAGTACCCTCCTCACTAGGTGGGTAAAGAAAGCTGCTCATCGACACCAGACTTAGGCTGTTGCTGATGGAGCTGTTACTGCTCCTATCCTCCCCACAGCAGCCGTGGCAGTGGTACGTGAGCGATGAGGAACTCCCCAGTCAGACCTGCCAGAGGATGGACGATGGTGCAGATAGGCAGGGGCCAACTGACTACATAGGAATTCTCTATAGTACTTGAGTTTGTCCTCCCTCTCTGCAGGTGAAAAAAGGCTTCCATTTTGGACTGGTAGCAAGGGTCCAAGAGGGTGGAGAGCCAGAACTCATCCCTCTGCCGGATGGTGACTATTCGGCTGTCACTAGCCAGGCAAATCAACATGCAGCGGGCCATCTGCGCAAGTGACTCTGAGGGACTCCCTGCTTACATCTCCACTGTATACTGCCACGGTGTGTCTAGGTCATCTGCCTCATCTTCCTCATCTCCATCTACCTCCTCCGGCTGCTCCTTCTCCTCCTCTCCTGTCACCAGAGTAGAAAAACCACTCATTTTGCCAGACATTGCTTATGCTCCAATGTCCTCCTCCTCCTCTTCTTCCTCCAGTTCAGCCCCACCGGACTCATGTGGCCATGAGATGTGTTTCCACATCTCCAGTCCCCTGACCAGAAAGATTTTGCAGCATCTGTTCCAGGACATGAAGCAGTGGAATGACGTTATTCATCCCGTAGTCCTAGCAACTGACAAATAACATGGCCTCCTCAAAGGGCCTGAGCAAACGGCAGGTGTTACACATGAGCTGCCACTGGCTGACATCAGAAATACACAGGGGAGTACTCCTGTCCTCTTGGTTCATCAAGAAATCATTAATGGCCTTTCTCTGTTCATACAGTCGGTCCAACATATGGAGGCTGGAATTCCATCGGGTGGAAATATCGCATATTAGCCTATGCTGAGGGAGGCTGTTCTGCTGCTGCAGCTCAAGGAGGGTGTGCTTGGTTTTGTAGTTATGGTTGAAATGCATGCACAGTTTTCTGACCATTTTTAGAACGTCTTGCATATGGGTGGAAGACTTGAGGAACCGTTTGACAACCATATTGAACACGTGCACCATGCAGGGCACATGGCTCAGTCCTTCTCGGCGCAGTGCGGTCACCATGGTTCCGATTGCCAGCTGTCGCGGAGATTTCGTGTTGCATGACGTGGAGCAGTTCCTCCCCTGTGTGACTTCGTTCGCCCAGGCAAACCAGGTGTAGAACTGCGTGACACCGCTGTATCCTGCATATGTGGTATAATGGAGCAGCACTTAGACTTGTGGAGGCTGAGGTGGTGGTATAGGAGGAGGACATTGTCGCAGGATCAGTAGTTTAACAACGTGGAGGAGAAAGCGGTGTCTCTTGTAAAAGTTGCTGGTGTGGCTGGGCAAGAAGCACATTCACCCAGTGGGCCGTAAAGGACATGTACTGTCCCTGACTGTTACAGTTACAGCTCCACACGTCCACACTGCCGTGCACTTTGGAGGACACCAATAGGCTCAAAGACTGGCCCACCTTCTGTTCCACATATTTGTGCAGGGCTGGTACTGCCTTTTTCGAGAAGAACGGCTTGGGACTCTCTACCTCGGCTCGGCACAAGCCATTATTTCTCTGAACTGTGCAGAGTCCATCACTTGGAAAGGGAGGGACTGCAGTACCAACAACTTGGACAGGAGCATGGTCAGCTTCTGCACCTTAGGATGGTTGGATGCATACTGCTGTCTCTTGGCAATCACCTCAGCGAACAACCATGGCACCATGAGTGGAGAGGAGCATGAGCAGCTGGACCGGTAGATGATGCAAAAGACAAACAGCTCCCTTTGGCAGAGGTGGTGGAGCCTTGACTGGCTGAAATGGAATGCGTGCCACTGGGTGCTGCTGGTGTTGCTGCGGCAGGATGGACCACTACATGTGAGACACATTTCTTCCAGGCCACTAGATGGTGACACTGCATGTGTTGACGCAGGACCGTGGTGCCAACGTTAGCTCCATGGCCACGATTCACTTTCTGCCCACAGATTCTACATATACACATGTTCTGCTCCTCCTTTGTCTTGGCAAAAAATTGCCACACTGCAGAATAGGTGGTTTTACCCCCAACGCTTCACAAAGACAGACCACTACCGCTGCTGTCTCGGTGAGCCCCTGTGCCGCTACTTTCTTGGATCTGTGAAGCGGGTTTTCTACCCTGTGGCCATTTGGCTCCTGACCTTCTACTGTTGCCACCCTGCTGACTCACGGCCACACTACCAACTTGCTGGCTGCGCCACTGCCTGACACACAAGCTGCGGCCCTCTTTTCCCGACTATGATGATTAGAGATGGCCGAATTTCTCAAAAATTCGGTTCGGTCACTTCGCCGAATTTTCCGACAAAATTTGTTTCGGTCCGAATTACTTCGGCACGAATCACGTTAAAAAACAGCTATTTCCAGGCTGCCCAGAGCCTGCAGGGTGCTGTAGAACGTTGTGCCATGCTTAAATATGCAGAGGGAGCTTGGTTTGGTCTTCATACAATGTTGTGTTTTAGTATGACACGCACATGACTGCCGCCGCTCTTAGAATCGCTTCACTATAAAATTCCCTGGGCACTTAAGAGGGCAAAACTGACCAAAAAACTCAAGCGGGAATGTAGCCTGATAAAGTCATGCTAGCGAAAGCTGGAAAAAAACAAGCTGAGAGCTCAGGTGGCAACATTAGTGATAGAGTGTGGAGGTGACGGCGGCAGCCACAGCAGCATGAGGTCAGGCAGTGGCACAATGACAATCTGGAGGCGGCAAAACAGTATTAGGCCACAGAGTGGCACAATCACACAGTGTGGAGGTCATGGCAGCAGAAGCATGAGGTCAGGCATTTGGCACAATGACATTTTGGAGGCGGCAAAACAGTATTAAAGGGCCCCAGAGTGGCACAATGATACAGTGTGGAGGTCACGGCGGCAGCAGTAAGAGGGCAGCCAGTGGCACAATGACAAGATGGAGGCGGCAACACAGTATTAGGCCACAGAGTGG
>JAODAL010083078.1:0-11369 GCA_025379985.1 Phyllomedusa bahiana
TTGGACTCCCTGCTCTGGGGCATGGCTTTGCAGCAACTTGGCGCTTGTGACCCTAATGTGCGCCTAAAAATTTAAATCCTGCAATATCATCAAGCAGAGAGAGAGGTTGCGGAATGCCAGGCCGTGAGAGAGCAAAGGCTGCGGCTGCTGAACGAGAGGCGGCCGAGCGCCCAAGCAGAAAAGAGAGCGAGAGGCTGTGGAGCGTCAAGCTGAAAAGGGACCTCAAGCTACAGTTTGGCACAACTTGAAAGGGGTGAGGCTTTGCCACGGCCTCATGCCCAGGATACAAACCTTTGAAACCCCGACTAGAACACTTCCTGTGATGGAAAGAAGGGGGGACTAAGATGTTTTCCTACGATGATTTGAAAAGACTTGCAGACAATATAATCTCCCCAGAGACCAGTGGGCACGAAATCTGACCCCAGGACTAAGGGGCAAAGCCTTTTGGAGGTTTTTGGACCTCCTACCAGAGCAAGACGGGGACTATGACACCATAAAGAGAGCTCTGGTCATAAAAATATCACCTCACTCCGGAGGTTGTATCGCAGGAAAATTTCGGAGTCTGCAGAAAGGTCCCACTGATGCTACCCCGAGTGTGGAGAGCAGCTTAAGTGCCCCCTGCAAGCAATGGGTAGAAGGACTCTCTGTTTCCAGCTTTGACGACCTGTTGAATCTAATGATCAAGGAGCACTTCTCCATATCTGCCCCCTGCAGAGGTTCGTCAGTTTGTCTGTGACTGGAACCCCAAAAGACGTCCAGAGACGCAGCTGAACTGGCAGACTCCTATGTTGCCAACAGGATGCCAGAAGCCCCGGAGAACACCTGAGTCCACCTGGAGGAGAGTAAGCCTGCTGGGATTCCCCTTCTCCGCCCCATCGATCACCTGGGCACCCTCCTAGTACTCCGCCGGGTCCCCCAGACCCCCACGCCCATTGACTGACATGCGCAAATGTTTTATATGCAACAAAGTGGGGCATGTTAGTGCCACTTGACCAGACAAGTGGAGGAGTGCCCCGATGCCCACAGCGACCCCTGTAACAGGCCCTTCCATCTATCTTATAACTGGGACTGCAGGAAGGAGAAAGCATAACCTTCAACCTGTCAACCGTGGGCAGAAGAGTCGCCATGGGCTTCAAAGAAAGTGGAGCAGAGGTGACAAATTGGCGCCAGAGATGGTGGATGCTAAAGATATCTTCCGGGAAAGACCATGTCCCTGACTGGATTTAGGGATTCCACTCTGCTATACCCATGGCTCGTTGGTTTTTTAGACTGGACTGGGGAGCGGGCCGAGGGATGAGAGACGTGTGTGTTTTGCTACTATCCCCTATCCATTTTACTGGGTCTGGATTTGGGGGTGATGCAAGTGAATTATGTCCCAGCTCCCCCTCTGAAAGCAACCCCCCGCAACCCAGATATGTGATTCCCCACAAGACTGTGCCATACTTCTGGAAAATGCCCGGGATGGGAAAGGAAATCTGACATTTGTATGACCTCTAAATGATCCCACTAAATTTTGTGTTACTGTGCAAAATGACTGTCCTTTTTATCACTCCTGTGACCCAAAGTCAGGATGCCTGCAATCCTCAGCTTTGTGTGTCGGCTGACCAGCCCAAGGCGAAATGTTCTGCAGGGATCAAATTGCAGGCTGAGATGGAAGTCTCTGCAGCCCCCTTCAACCTCCCTTCTGCTGACAGTCACAGCTCTAAGAGTTCTCCCATTATCAGATCACAGGGCAGAGGAGCTGACAGACGAGCCAGCCCTGCCCCGCTCGAGTCTAAATAACCCACGGAATGCATGGGGAACAGGGGACCAAACTAGAGTCTAAGGAATTGGGAATCCCTGATGTGTGGCCAGAAACCCATGGGGATAACAGGGACTATCCCTATGTCACCCCTCCTCCTATCAAGGACCCCCCAGCACCTGAGGAGGAACTGTCCTGTTACTATGTTTTGTGAAAATTTGGGATTTGCCTCTGATGTATCTAACCCTGGGGAAAGGTTTTACGGGCCTTTTTAATTAGGTGCGATGTATCTCGGGCCTTTTGGGTGCTGGATTTTAACGGTTCTGGGGCGGGGTTGGGGGAAAAGATTTTTGGGTTTTAAAAAACCCTACGGGCTGTGTTGGGCCCCAGATTTTTCCCCCAGCCCACAGAAACTCCGGAACTGTTATAATTTTTGCTGACTTTACCCCAGCCTGAAATTGGGGGGCCCCCTGTACCCTTAACCTTGCCAGCATGATTTTGGACTGTTGGGGACAAAAATTGTTTAAAACCAAGCCTGAGGGAAAAATTCCCCGAGGGGTATTGAAAAATGATCATGTATCCCACCTGGGGGTTTGAATCTCAAAGGGGTAAAGGGAAACCTAATTTTTTTACCCCCATCCTGGGGGTGTACTCCGACTGGATTGACAATGATATGTACCCAAGGGGGGCCCGGGGAGGGGGGTAATCCCAGATGGAAATTGTGGGGGATGGGCCACCCCTGAGCCCCTGGTTTTCCCTTTGAGAAACAGTTGGGTGGAGGGCCCTGAGCCCAATAATGCATGCCCAATTGTTTTGCACGAAAGGTTTTAAATTCCAAACCAGTAATGAATGTTTCCTGCCGGGCCCGGTGGGTGTATCCAACCCCATGGAGTGTGATGGGGAACCTTTCCCAAGCTGTTGGACCAAACCCAAACTGGGGGATAATTTTGCAAAAGATTATCCCCGGGTCTAAATGGGGAAAGGGGTTTTTAAAACCCCAGTCATAGAGGTGATGGGCCCCCCACATGTAACGAAGGGGATATGAAACCCCCCCAAAGCGGGGGGGTCCTCCAAACCCCAAATACTGAAAATTCAGAACAGGGGGGGGCCAGGGGTGTGGAAAGGGGAAACAGTCTCTCCCCTCCGCCAGGGGAGGACGGAGGCGGAGGGGGGCTGGAGATGGCGGGGGGCCCAGTCCCCCACCCCCACCCCAAAAAAAGGGGGGGGTGTTATGTCCCACATTAAAAAATTAAAATTTGAAATTCTGAATTGTCTTTAAAAACCATTTTTTAAAATTTTGGGGAAAGCCCCAAAATTTCCTGTAGTTTTAAAAACCACCCCCCACACCCCCCCTGTGGGGAAATTTTTAAGAAGGGTCTGCAGAATCCCCGCCCCAGCCCCTTTTTTGAAAAAAAAAATAGTAATGGGGGGTTTTAAAAGCCCAGTGCATACCCGATAACCCCCAAAAGATTAAGGGAAATTTTACAAACTTTAGCATAAACAACCCCCATCCAAAAAGTTTAAAAATTTGTAAACCTTTGACCCCCCCCCCCCCAAAAATTAACCCTTTCTTTTATTTCCCCCCAAACAAAAGCGCAGTCCGTGATTGCCTTTTTTTTGGGGCCCAATAGAAAGCAACAACCCTCATCAGCAATCACGTGTCCCCCCAATTTTTCCCCAAAAAATTTCGCCATAAAAAAAGTGGGGCAAAAATGAGAGGGGAAAGGGGGAAAACCTAAAAGGTATAAGACACGGGGGGCCAGGCTCAATTTAGGTTTCTTTGCGGGGGGGGAACAACCCGGATTGAGCTGTGCCCCCATCTTCCACCCTTTCCCCCCGGGCCCTGACTAAAACCCATTTTTTAATTTTAAATTCTTCCCCTTTTTTTTTCCCCCTTTTTTTTTTAATAACGGTTTTGTTGTGTATGTCTTTAGCCTTTGGAATCATATTCTTTTTTATGAAACCCACTAAAAATCTTTTTTAAATTTTAAAAGGGTTATCAGTAAATCTTTGGTTTTCTTGTTGTTGCCCCCGGGATCCATTTCCCCCTTGAAGGGGGTTGAAATTTTATTTTTGACGCTTTAGAGCAGTGAGGTACGCTTTTTTTTAGTGTTTTTTAAAAATATCGGGTTAGGAATCAGATTTTTTCCCCCCGGCAAATTTCCTTTTTGATTATTAAAGGGGAAGGGGGGCAGCGTTATTTTTGGGGGTTTGGAAAGCTTTCTTTTTGGTGCAATTTTTATGTTTGGGGTTTTTCGCTGCCTGATTGAGAGGTGAGCGTGTACGTGACAAGTTAGTGAGAATATTATATTGCATTTTGTCTAGAAGAAGCAAGGACTTTCTGTTTTAGGGAAACTTTTTTTTATTGTGCCCAAGCTTAACTTGTTTTTTCCCCCTGTGGGCTTTAAAAATTAAACCATCTTTTTTTTGGAAACAAAAATTCCCGGGCCCCAAGTGTTTTCCCTTTAAGTGCTGCCCCTTTACAATTGGTGCCCGGGATGCAGGCAACACCCCCGGAAAATACAGTGTAGATGTCCGGGGTTTTAAGGCCAAACAAACAAAAGGGATAAAAAAAACTTGGGGGGCATGGAGGAGCTCCTTAAGCACCTGGTTTTTTTCCCCCGGCCCCGGCCCGCAGCCCGAAGTCACATGGAAAAAATTAAAAGCTTTAAAGGAACCCAAAAAAACTTTCCTTCCAACAGATGGTGATGTTAAAACCCAGTCGGTCAGAGCCAAGAGGTGGAGGCCCCCCCCCAAGCCCGGGGAGAACCGCAAGCCAGGAGAAACTTAAAACCCAAGCATTAAAAGAAAAAATTTCCCGAGGGGATGTTTGGGGGCCCTTTCCCACGGGGAAAGAGTTGAAAGTGACCAAAAAAAGTTTTAAATCCCCCCGACATTGGGCCCGGGGCCAGCCCCTTAAAAACCGGGGGGGAAACCCCAGAATCCCTAAATTTTTACCTAAAGCTGGGGGACCCCCAAGGGGAAAATAAACAAGATAAAGGCCCAAAATTTTTGGTTTCGCTTTGGGGGTTTACGTTGACAGGGCCCGGGGACAACGGTGCATCAATGGGGGTTAAACCGCAAAAAACAAGCCCCAAGGGGCCCCCGATGTTCGACCTGTTTCATCTCGTCCAGAAGTGGCTTCAACCTGAGACCTGCACTCCTGTCCAAATGGTCGAGCGGGTCGTAATGGACCGGTTTGTACATTCGCTCCCTCAGCCCGTACAGTGCTGGGTGGCACAGTGGGATCCAAAGAATGTGGACGAGCTTGTTGGTCTCGTTGAGAGATATGTAGCTGTGGAGAACTCTCTCAGTGACTCGGAGAGACTGAGGTCACGGTACTGGGGTGCCAGGAGTAGTACTGACAGCACAAAGAAGGGACCTGAGTCCTTTGTGGAGACAAGTCCTCAAGCCAAGGTGGGTACTGACTTCGGGTCAAGGATTCGTGGCCGTGACATCACCTGTTGGAGATGACAGAACCCAGTCACATTGCCGCCCATTGTCCAGAGTCCACTGAGCCAATTGAGTGCTCTATAGGCCGGCACTGCTCATGGTCTGCAGCGCTATACCCAGCCATGGGGAGGGCCCCCAGGTGTTGATAAACGGCACTAAAGTGACTGGACTCCTGGACTCAGGGAGTTTGGTGACCCTGCTAAGGGCCACACTCCCACATGTACTAGTCCCTGGGAAACGGTTGGGGTGATATGCATCCATGGAGACACAAAGCATTACCCCGTGGCCCCGGTAGAAATCGGCACAGGCTGGACTACTATATCCCACCCTGTCGGTGTGGTCACAAACTTGATGCATCCCATTATTGTGGGTCGGGACTTTCCCTTGTTCTGAGACCTATGGGCAAAAGCAGTGCCGCATAACCGCCAAGGAGGCCCAGAAGATACAGGTAAACTGAGCTTCGAAGCCCCTGATAAATTTCCTTTGTCAGTTTTGGTAGGAGATCAGGATGAGGAGTCAACCCCTGAGACCAACGTACCTGACCTGGGGGTATCCTGGGAAAATTTCGGAACCGCCCAGCTCAGGGATCTAACCCTAAAAGGTGCATTTTAAAATGTGACCGTACTAAATGGTTTTCCCCAAGAGCCTGGGGCAGATGAGTGGTACACCTATTTTGCAGTTAATAACAGTTTGTTGTACTGGGTGATCAAAGTGAGGGATGAGGTTGTAGAGCAACTCCTAGTACCTGGGCCCTACAGGCACATGGTACTAGATCTGGCCCATTCCCATGTGTTGGGTGGTCACCTTGGGGCTGACAAGACCCAGGAGCGGGTGTTAAGGAGGTTTTACTGGCCAGGGTGTTCAGGGAAATAAAGGAGTTTTGCCAGTCCTGTCCCGTGTGCCAGATAACATCCCCTGTGGCCCCTTTTCGTACCCAGAAGCGGTGCCCTTAAGGAATATGTCATCCAAATCCATTGCCAGGGAACTATCTTTTATATTCTCCAGGGCAGTGTTACTTAAGAAGATTCTGACGGACCAAGGGACACCGTTTATGTCCAAGGTGATGAGGGAACTATGTAAAGTCCTGAATAAGAAACAGTTGCGCACCTCGGTTTATCACTCTCAAACAGACGGATTGGTAGAAAGGTTTAATAAAACATTAAAATCAATGTTGAGAAAGGTGGTAGAGAGGGATGGACGTGACTGGGACTGATTATTGCCCTACTTATTGTTTTCCATCAGGGAAGTGCCACAAGCGTCCACCGAATTCTCCCCATTTGAGCTGTTGTATGGGCGAGACCCCAGGGGTTTACTTGACATTGCGAAGGAGACCTGGGAGAGTGAAGCCACCCCATACAAGAGTGTAATTGAACATGTGGCGCATATTCTAATGCCCTTCGTAAGAGAACATCTGCAGGCACAAGAGGCACAGGCCCAGGTATATAATCGGTCGGCCAGACTCCAAGAATTCAGACCGGGTGCTTGGGTACTTGTGTTGGTATCCACAGTAGAGAGCAAATTCTTAGCAAAATGGCAGGGTCCCTACGAGGTGATGGAGAAGGTGGGTAAGATCAATTACCGCATACACCAACCCGGTAAGAGAAAGCCCCTGCAGGTGTACCACGTGAATTTGCTCAAACCCTGGAGGGATAGAGATCCTCACCCAGACCCCTGTTTGGTGACCCACCTGGTCCCAGATATTGCAGCGGTAAAAATTGCGGAGACCTTGTCCCCTTCCCAGAAGCTGCAATGTAGGGAGTTGTTGCAACTTAATAAAGACCTGTTCTCAGAGGTGCCAGGGCTGGTAAAAGGCATTGAGCATGAGGTACTTACTGAGCCCCATGTTCAGGTAAATTTAAAACCCTAAAGGATTCCTGAAGCCCAATAAAGTGGCCAATGAAGAGGATGGTACACTTGTGGGTGATAGCCTGTGAACTATTTTCTTTGACTCTTTGAGCCAAATTGTCTTCACTAAGTTTTTCCACATAACCATTTTACTGTTATGGAAGGTAATTGTGGCTTCTCCTCACCTGTCTTAGTATAAAAAGTAACTTGAACATCATCTCCCATTGACTTTAATGGGGTCCGGCGTTCGGTTTGGTGTTCAGCCCGAATTTTTTACTGCTCGCTCGAATTTCTCAAAATTCGAAGTTTGGCCCGAACCCGAATTTTTTACTGCTCGCTCATCACTATAAGCCACCCATTTGGTAGATGAGCAGACAGATAGATAGGTCACTCCTCATTTCATATGTAGGCCCCCATTAGAGGCCATGTCCACCATTTAATAGGTAGCACCCCAATAGGTAAATAACTAAGCCCCCTTTATGTGGGCCAGCCACTTATAAGGTAGAATCCCAATTAGATTAGGTTGGTAAGCCCTTCATTATGTAGTTAGTTAGGTTGTGCTGATAGTACTTAGGTAGGTAGGGCTTCTGGTAGTTAGATAGGTAGGTAGGGTGTCTGATAATTAGTAGGGTCCCCATATTTATGTAGGTGGACCATCATAGTTATGTAGGTAGTGCTCTCATAGTTAGGCAGGTAGATCCCGCATGTTAGGTAGGTAGAGCCCCATAGTTAAACAGGACCCCAGGTAACTGCATAAAAAATAAAAAATAATTCAACTCACCTCTCCCTGTAACTCCCGGTTACTCCAGTGACATGATACAGCTATTGCATCATGCTGTCTCTGGTCCTTCAGAAAGCTAATAGGCCGTAGGCCTAACGCAGCCTACGGCCTATTAGCATAGTATCCAGGCAGTGTGATGCAGTGATGTCATCATGAAATCGACAAAGGATGGCTCTCCCAACATTTCGTAGGCCTTAGACCTAGAGCAGGCTGCAGCCTAGAACAGTTGTGCCGCCCAATTTTTTTTAATTGTCTGCAGGACTCCAGGACATGCATACATTTGAAACGACTAATGTGGTAGAAAGAGCAGGTTGAAGACCTTTTCTTTAAACATTTGAAACAAGTGTGGTAGCTGCCAGTGGCAGCGGGTCCCTCCTTGTTTCATATTTGGTCTGGACCCCGTACGGCAGTAAAAGATGTACAGCCCTAAAGGTAGCCCTGTCTGCACACCATAGAGTATTTAAAAGAATATTCTGTTTTACCCATTTCCTACACTATAGGTTTCCTATTCTGTAGTAAATGTCAACAGTGTATTGTATTTAGTATATGTTTTCTATATTCTGACCAGGCTTTGACTAGCCCAGAGGGGAAAACCCTCTGTTGTCACCTGGGCCTGGCAGACCTGGGACTCTTTTTCAGGGAGAGAGGCAGAGAAATAGGCACAGTGCAAGAGTCATGTAGTTATATACAGGAGATGTAGGGTGGACCCTAAATATCAACTCCGCTGGTGGGCCCCAAGGATCAATCTCAATGGCAGGCCCCAAAAATCATCTGCATTGGTGGACCCCAGGAATTATTTCCACTGGTGGGCCCCAAGAATCAACCACAATGTTGGGCACAAAGAAACAACCTCACTGGTGTGCCCTAGGAACCCCAGTCTGACACTGCTGGAGAGTCATACAAATATATCTTTGTCTGCCTTTCTTCCTGAAAATCAGCACTAGGCCTGCTATTTTCAGTGGTCCACCTTGTCCAGTGGTCCACCACGTCGAGGAGCCCACAGTTTTTCACCTACTCCTTTGTGTGCCAGTTCAAGCTTGATATCCACTACAGATACCCTTTCTACCACCCAGGTCTTGACTGGCCCACCAGCGTACCAGAGTATCTTCCTATGGGTCCAAATCTGGCACAATTATGAACACCTAATATTACCCCAGAGGTCTAGCAGCTGATTTTAGAACCAAACTCCATACATCCTATTAAACCCTGCATATGCAAAGATTTCTTAAAAGTGGTTATGTCTATGTGCTGCATAGAAACAGTGTGGGCACTCATGACAATTTCCTCTGGTTGGCCCAAGGAACTTTAGTTTGACACTGAAGGACGTGGCCTTTGTCGCTAAGTCACCAATAAGATTCACAGGGCATCTATTGTCTCCACAGCCCGGGGTGCAGTCTTAGGGATAAGTCTTTCTCCATACCCACATCTCAATATCCATTGTACATTGTGGCCCATCACCCTCTTGACGCTGCTGTACCAATAAGTGTTCATCACACACAGGCCAGAGATATTCAGGTTGTTGTCACAGCCTAGCTCCAATGGTGTGCCCAAAGAATTAACTTCACTGTTGGACCCAAGATTCATCTCCACTGGTGAGCCTCAAGAATCGACTCCACTGGTGTGGTCCAAGAATCAACTCTACCGGTGGCCACAAGAATCAACTCCACTGGTGGACCCCAAGAACCCCATTTGAATACTGCTCATATCCCATGACCTGCTTACATGACCACTCTTACACAAATTACCCTTTTCCCAGGATAGCCCCACCTAACGACTATTTGCTGTGTTGACTTAAGATCCACATAAAAATCACCATTAGGATATTGGTTAACCTCAAATAATTTATTATTAAAATTACTATTTAAACAAATATTAAAACTTGAAGGGAATCTATTGTCATTTTCTTTTACTAATTACAACCAGATAGTGATCGATATTATTTTCTTTTTATCCATGTTAATTTTCTGATTGTATGGGGGGCAGACATCTTGTCTGAGCTGCGTTTAACAGCATTTAGGAAGATGCTTTACAGCAGCTTTGTGAACATAGGAACCTGTGAACAGGATCAAACCCACTGACTTCTCTTGGAGAGTGTTGTGGGCATGCTCTGTGACCTGGGAAGAAGTCAGTGTGCAGGGAGGGGAGGGTGGGGGAGCTGTGTGATTTCTTATTGTGAATGGTGGACCCTGTTTTTTCTATTCACATTGGTGTCACCTGTCGGAGTAATCCTTTCTGTGCTGATAATGAGGGGACTGCGGAGAAGTGATCTCTACAGACAGGGCCGCCATACAGGGGGTACAGCCGGTACTCCTGTATGGGGCTCGGTGGAATAAGGGCCTTATTCCTCAATACAGAGCGGCGCCCGGCGGCGCAGCCGCCGAACCAAGCTCCGACTGGCCCACAATGTGGGCCCCGAGCTCCTGCGGGCCCCGGAGGCAGTGCCCTCCGTCCCGAGCGCCCAGAGACCGGCCCGGGAGTTGGGGACTAATGTCCCCGACTCCCGGTGCTGCGCGGTGTCAGCAGAGCGCAGCACCACTAGCGCTGCACTCCGCTGATCTCCCTGCCAGGCGCATCCCCCTTCTGGTGACGTAAACAACGTTCTAAGGCTGTGCTCATCTAAAATATACTTTGAAATACGCAAGCTTAGGTACACACTTAAAAGTCAATAGCATACATCTATCACAAATATCAGTGGCACACTAAAGACTTAGTAAAACCTCAAGGTATATAGGATTATTGGAAATGCATTACTGCAAAGGGGAAAATATGAAAAAAACCCGGGACTCAAAAGTTTACAGTATTTGATCAAAGATTGTATTAAGCTCACCTCCCAAAACGTCAAGGGGATCCCAGAGCAGGTGAGTCCCTACACTGAACATGTTACCTCACTAGGCGTCAATCCAGACAAAGAAAAAAACAGTCTTTGTTAAGCAGTACAAGATCGGGCACATTTGCCTGTTTAAAATGTCAGAACTGCTCATTTATAATTAAAGGGGATAGCATTCAACATCCCACAAAAGGTCACAAGATAAAAATCCATGGATTTCATACATGTGACAGCGAAGGGGTGATTTATATGATTAAATGCCCATGTGGCCGTGTATATGTAGGACAGACAGCAAGACCGGCCAAAATTAGGATTAATGAACATAGGTCATCCATTAGAACACATAAGAAGAACAAATTAACCACTCCAAAGAGCGATCTAATAGATGGTAATAGTGGTAAGAAAATATTTGGGGAAACAACTTTAGCAAGGCATTTTGCCGAGGCCCGCCATGACCTTTGCGAACTACGATGGTGTATATTAGAGAAGGTCTTCTGTACTGACCGTTCACACCTGACTAAGAAATTGTTAAAACGCGAGGCGTTTTGGATTTCAACTTTGGAGTCCTTAACCCCTAAAGGCCTTAATGAAAACTTGAATTTGAGAGTATTCTTATAACAACCTGTTTGGAAATAAGTAATATCTGATGGTATTAGTAGTAAGAAGAACACAGGAGTATTCATAATAAACATTTTTCCCGAGTAAGAATTAATTTTTTTAAA